>ML812773.1:56728-91814 GCA_009831015.1 Picea engelmannii
ATTTCATATTTTGTTTATATTACTTTTAACTACATTAATCAACTATATGGTTGTGAGTTTTGCAATTCTTTATGACTATGATCATTGCTACTTTGTTCAATTTCATCTTGTGAATGTATATACAACAACCTAGCTATCTTCACATACATTCTTCATCTCATTGGGTAATGGTGTCAACCCCATCTAACTTCCAACAAATTGTAAGAAGAGATAAGAATGGGAACCATCCCTTTAAGATGTTAAATGAGACCGCGGTAGTTTCTTTTCAACAAATCATAGTTGGTTACTTGTTTTACTACAAAATCATAATTTAAGACATTTAGGGCTTTAGAATACTTGATTTATTAGTGAGTTGGATCTGAGAAGGTTTTGTACATGTATCACACAACATATTTGAATTTTGTACGACACCTTAGTTGACAAAGTGAGCTAGGGAGTTTAGCATTTTATTTCTATAATTCTGTAGTTGGACACTTAATGCTTCTAATTTAATTTTACCTAGTTGTTAATGAACTGTAGGGTTTGATAATTTGTAAAGTGAATAAATTCCCTTGCGAGTAGATAATGCCTATACTTCTTTAATTCTTGGACAATGGCATAGATTTCTTGGTCATACATGAAATACCAGAATACTTATTTTAGGTCTCATTCAACTTCTCACTGAAGAAAGGAAGATGCCTTTCTTCTTGACTCGCAACTGCTCCAATAGATAAACCACTAGCATCACAATGAACTTGAAATACTTCGTTAAAATTAGGTAAAGCCAACACTGGTTTTTCAATGAACCTACTTTTTGACAATTCAAAACTCTTTTGGATGGCTATTGTCTACTAAAAATTTCCCTTCTTCATATATTCAATCAAGGGTGCACATATCCCATCGAAGCTTATAATTAATTTTCTATAAAAGCTTCAATTAATGGCATCATACTAGTAGTACCAGAGTTTGAAGACCTTCGCTTTTTTTGGGAGAAGCACTAATGAATGTTTCACATTAATTTCACTAAAGTTATTTTAATCTTGGGAAATGTAACCACATGAATCTAATGCCAGACAACGCACATCCTCTGTACAAACCTCCTACATCTAGGCCACATCAACACCCCTCGTTGTGTGCACCACCCTAAGAACGTGGTGTACAACACACCTTAGCATTTTAAATGGGAAACACCCTTGGAAACCTCTCATTGTCCTTGCCCACAAGATTAAGCGGGTAGTGCCCTTGCACCCATAAAATCTCAACAATATTTGGTGGACTAAACTCATGCATGTAGACCTCAAGGGCATGTATGCATCTACCTTAGCAATGTATGTGTTCCCGCCCCAACAATGTGTGCATAATTACTCTAGTGGCTAAAATGCACCATGGATGCTAACTGAAGGCAAGATGGTAACACCTATGTGAAAATAAGGAGATGGTTGGGAAAGAGAATTCAAAGTGAAAAGAGAGGAACATTTGTCTAGGTGAGGAGAAGAAGACATGCAAATCTAACAATATTGGGAAAAATTACAATCAACCACTTTCGATAAGGATGATACCAATTAACTTTATTGTGGAAGAGATTATCATTAGAACACCTCTTTATTATGGGATAGCTGGTCATTAGAACACCCCTCATTCATATAATATTTTGACAAAAGTTCAATCTAAATCATGACATGGATGTCAATCTACAATCTCAACATTTTTAAACTACAATTACAAGGTCACAAGTTCAAATCCAAAAAAATTAGGATATGTATTTGAAGAAAGTCTCTTCTCTCACCAACATTCTCTCACAAACAAAGACAAAGAGAAGAAACCTCTTGATTTTTCAAAAGTCGGCGCAGCTTCATGTTTATCCAAATGAGTGATTATTTATAAATAGGGAGAATAAACAAGCATTTGGTCGTGTTATTCAATGAAGATCGACGAAGCAAGCAAATTCAAAATAATCGTGGTGAGAAAAAAGCTTCTATCTATCTTGCTGCTCTCCCCCTTCCATCGGATCCAGTTTTCAGTTTACATTTCTTTCTTCAACAAAAAGGGGGGAGGCAAAGGCAGGCACAGAGGTGGCAAGCGAAAAATAGTTCTAGGGTTAGAAAATGTGTCTTGTCACAAAGATGATAAAATATGTTGCTTCTTTCAAATCTGAACCTCTAATTAAGTTCTGTGAGCAGTGCCAGATCTCGCTAATTCACTCCACCCCCTACTATCCCCAAGGCAATGGTTTAGCGGAATCCTCAAACAAAAGCTTGATAAAGATCATCAAAATATTGTTAGAGGATAAAAAAAGAGCCTGGGATTCAAAGTTGAATTTTTCTCTGTGGACCGATCGTGTCACAACGAAGAAGTCTCTGGGCACTTCGCCGTTTCAACTAGTCTACGGAGCAGAGGCGGTTTTCCCTACTCAGCTCGCCTTACCTGTGGAGAAGTTATTTCAAGACTACGAGGGAGAACCAGATCATATGATCATAAGAATTCATCAGATAGTGGAAGTGCAGCAGATCATAGAACAAGTGAGAGACGCGACTTATAGTCATCAGCAAAAGATCAAGCAGGCTTTTGACAGAAAGGTCAAGAAAAAGGAGTTCGAGGTCGGGAACTTGGTATTTAAGTGGGATGCACCCAGACAGGATAAAGGCAAGAACAACAAGTTTGACGCCCTCTGGATCGGCCCCTTTAAAATCTCTGAGATTTTCTCCAACAACACCTATGGGTTGCAGGATCTGGAGGGTGAAAAGGTTTTCAACAGCCCAGTGAATGGGCATTTTCTGAAAAAATGTTTTATTTCAGCCTTAGACGGCTCCTCTGTTTGTAAATATTGTCTTTTAGTTCTTTGTTTAGTTTCTTTTTGTATGTTTGCGGCCTAATAAGTGACTCCATAGCCCAATAGCAAGGCACTGAAGCTGCGGAAGGAGTTCTTAGAGCATCGCAGGGACGACTCTATCCCCCATGGAGCCTAATGTTAGCGATATTTCTTGTCTCAGAATTAGGCGTACCCAGGTATGTAGTTTGCACAGAAAGCACCTGAGCATAGCACGAGAGAATCCCATTTTGTAGCAGCAAGTCAAACGAGCGGGCGGAGTTTTTCCATCGGTGGCCGAGATTCATCCATAAAAACAGATCGACGGTCATCAGGTTATCGGGACCGACCAATTGCCCACGGTTTAGCAAGGGGAAGCGCCATGGGCCAAAGCAAATCTAGACCGTCCGATCCAACTGGGACAGGTGGCATCCGGTCGGCATATCGGGTATCGCAGTTTCGAGGAGCGAGCGCCCCTTGTTTCTTGCATTTTGAAATCCCGAACCCCGAATTTCCGATGGCGCCCAGAATCGGGCCCATGGTTTTGGCACCTGGTCATTAAGAAAGAAGGCCTGGGGAAGGGGCACTTATATTTGTCAATCAGCCACTCGGGCCCCGAAGCGTTGAGCTAAATCTCCGAAGGGGGGCACTTTGCTCTCCAGACTCCAGTTCGACGTGGTCTGGATCCCGATACGTGCTCAGAATGGATAAAGAAGAGAGAGGGTGGGTGAAACCTCGCATCAATCATTTATTGCAGAGTATGGAGGTCCCAGCTGAAAGTCTACCCGGGAGGGTCCCCTGTACCAATTCTCTTCAGGAAGGCCACGCTGAGTCTTCAATTCACCAGAGGAACCTGCACACGCCAATTCAACAGTCAAAGAGCTCAGCTACCACCCTGGCGTGAGACATGCTGAATTAAAGAGGCGTATGATAGAGAAATGCAGATGAGATTTGATTAAGGCGACGCCATCCATTGAAAATTCTGAAGATGCCTCTGCTGGGCAAAAGGAAGGAAAGAGTATATGTAGGCATTTTTGCCATTTTGTAATGATCGATGGTTGAGCAGAGCTCCTGGTTGTAAAGCTTTAATGAAGCACTGTTATCTCTGGTTATGTATGAACTCTTGAGACTTCTTGCCTTATGAATGTCAGTTTCCTTCATGTCTTTGTTCAAACTGTGTTAGAGCTGCTCGGAATTGGAGAATCCAATCGAGTTGCAACTGTTATAGGATGATGTAGAATTTGATCACTGTGACAGTCGCATTGCCTCTAATAAATTCTTGTGACTTTTCTATCGCTGAATGACTTGGAATTGGAGAATCCAGTCAAGTCCCTTTATCAGTACCTCGAAGCCCTGAACCTGAGGATCTCGCGTTCAGGTTTTTTCTTCAACAAACTGCAGAAAGCCTATTGCCCAAAGTAGCTTGTTCACTCCCCTTATCAAGTCTTCCACCTGTTCACCTTTTAATCAACCCACTGATTGAAGTTAGATCAAGACCTCCTTTGTTTCATACATGCTAGACCCAGTCTCTAAGTTAGAGTGACATCTCCCCAAGTCTCTTTCCATTTGATCACCCATAAAAAACCACTGTGATATAAAACTGATGGGCGTCGGGCTCTGCTCCTGCTAGCAATCCAGGAGTGACTTTCGTCGCCAACAGGTTCCGACTCCTCAACTATTTCTTCAACAATCCCTCGTCGATCTGTGTTTTGTTCCCCTTCTTCTTGGAGATCAATGATGAAGCTCTCAAGGGTAAACAAACTCTCTCCATTGAGAGTACTTAAGGTAAAGAGGCATCCTATATCAAACGAGGATATCTTCTCCTCAATCACTGCAACCATGTAGTAAGCTTCATCGAGTGTCCTTGGGTTTGTTTTATCAAGAGGGAAACTCAAATATCCCAAAAGTGCACGAGTAAAGAGATGGACCAGGTACCTCTCCTTGGGATGATGACTCTCAGGAATCTGATATAGCATGTTCTCAAATTTAATCTGGAAGTCTCTGACAATTTCATCCTCAACTTGTCTTATGTGGTTGAGTTCTTCTAATAGTTCTGGGATGTCTTCTAGTTGGATGCCCCATTCCTCGAGAAAGGTTTTCTCAAATTGCTCCATAATCGTGATGTTGGCATCAGGGAGGTTGTCATACCTTTGGAATTGTGAGAACGAGTGGCAGAGAAAAGTTTCATGACCATGTCTTCAACATAATCATCAACTGGGTAGGATAGGAAGAAATTCCAGCATGTGATATTCAACGCTCTCTCTATCACCACGAGTGAATCCAGGGAGCAAATTTATGTATTCAAAGGGCATTTGTTGAGGGTACCCTGGGATGTTACTCATGTCTAAAGGCTTGTAGTTCCTGGGATCCCATTGCGAAGTCATTGTTGGCTTCATCATTAGTGGAGTTGCCAGATAGTTTTCTTGAAACTATAAAAGAAATAGGGAAAACACCCTAGTGGAGTCGCCAGGTAAGTTTGTAAGATATGGCTATGAGGCAAGGCTTACCAAAAATATTTTTCGTCTGAGGAGAATTGACTCAGTGTTCCCCGGAAATGGTGCTAAAATGTTATCGCACAGTTTGTAGCTAGGAATAAAGGATATAAAGTAGAAGGCCAAACTGGTGTAACAGGAACCTATCCCACCCAATGTCACCACAATGGGAAGGTTCTTTCTCTTTAGGGAGGTGAAGCCCAGGGGAGATGTCCCTGGTGACCTAGGGTTTTGAAGAGGCTAAAGGATAATCAGATAATGAAAAGTTTCCCCCTTCACAGATCACCACCAGAACAGATAGTCCGACTTATAGCCAACAAAGATAACCAAGTAGAGTCCCTGCCCGAGAACAAAGAAACAATAAACTGATATATGCGGGCTTTGGTTAGTACTTCATATATATCAAAGACTATATGATATTCAATATAAGCAATTTGAATATAAATATTGACGGAGTCATTGTTTATTAATAGCAATAAAGATCATGTCACTTAATCAATAATTACTAAAATGATGTAGCATTCAATGTAATAAACCAACACTTCAATTAACTTATGCCTAAATCACCATTCAATTGCTCAAAAGACAAAACGTTGCTGCAATAAAGATGTAATAACCAATGATGATGTCAACAACTAGGGTTAGTAGGGTTAGCTAGAGCTAGGGTTAGTGTAGTTAGGGTTTAATATTTCAAAGGGTTTGAGAGTTGTTTTGATCAATTTCACTTCAACGCTGGAGGTCTTAGGATCAGTGCCTTCTAGGGTAAAATGGAGTCAAATTAAAGGAGGACGCAAGGATTGAAGGAGGATGGCTAAGGACTGGAGGGAAGAGCTCTGAAGTTCTGCTATGGCAGGGCCTCAGAGACAAAACCCTAGGGGAGAGAGGCTCACTCTGGTGTTGCTATGGCAAGGCCTCATGCTCTCTGCTCCTTCTTTAGATGGAAAAAACAACTAGCATGAAAGATAAATTCAAGACAAGAGAGTCAAATGAGGGAGAGTTTTGCTACAACAAGGCTCTATCATCATCCCTAGAAGAAAATAACCCTAAGTGTAGATAACCTAGGCTTGGGACATCTTCTCCTTCTTGAGTGAAAAAAGGTACGGCTAGAAAAGGGAGAAGAGGAGAAAGGAGTGTAGCTACAACTAGGCTCTCTTTTCTTCTTCAATGGCTGAAAAATTCTCTATCAGGGGACATGAGACAATAACCTACTTGTGTGCTTGTCACCTAGGGTTTTAATCAACAAATTATAAACATATGCAAGAATATAATACTACAACCATTCATTTAAGAAGATTTGCAGAAAAAAAACACTTACATATCACCATGAAATAACATGCAAACCCTAGTTGTAACACCTTCGTTCAAGAGAAATGCCAAAATATTCCAAAAATAACTTCCTTCAATAAGTGTGACTTCCTTAAATCAGCCAAGTACCCAATATAGGGCACAAATTTTAGACCTCACTAATGAGTGAGTGATTTGTGATGAAAAAATGAAAGTGAAAATCTCTCATTTATACAAAACCTCGACCTAATTTTACATTTTAGGTTAGGTAAAAGGCCAACAAGGCCAAATTATCAAAATCATACTGTTTTACATTAAACTGTCAAATTAAAACCCTAATTGAGCTATAAAGAGATAAGAAGCCCTTCTAAGGGAGGCGTTAGCCCCTTCTAAGGCAAATGGGGCATCATGGAGAAAAACATTATCCCTCCTTGGGCTTCTCCAACTTGCCACATGTGCCAATACTTCCCAATCTACCTCCCAAAATGTCCATACTTCTCGATGACATCATGGCTATGACGGGTGACGTCTTAGGCCTTCCAAGGCCAACGTTCCATTGAAAAAGGGAAAATCCCCCTCGATCAAGCTCTGTCGGGGTGCCTCTGGTGGAACATCCTCTTCTTCTTCGGTGCAAGACACTGATCCATCTCTATCTCGTCTCTACCCCATGGTGGGGTCTTAACATCCATCTGATGGGATCTTCAGCCCCATGGAGGTTTGAACTGATCATCTCCCCATGTGTACCGGTCCAAATGGTACCTGTCTGTCGAGTATGGTCCTGCACATCAAAGGTTATGCCCTCCATGGGCTCATCAGTCACAGGGATCATAGCAATGTCAATCACATTTCATCATTAATATTATTAAACACATGCATAAAAACCTTAATATGTCACTCAATAGCTCAAAGACATTACACAAGCCTACAATAGAAGTCTATGGAAAAATACAAGGCGTCCTATTGGACTAGTGTCCACAAGAAAAGGAAAGTTCCCAAAAAGACCTCTTTCGAGCCATGTAATTGGGTGGTGTGGTAAGGGGATGCCCAAGCAATGGGTGAAATGATGGCCAAGGGTGCAAAGATATTACCTGTGGTGCCTTTGTAGAAGGTGAGTTGTCCCTGTCATGGATGCATTTTTTCCAAGTCCATTCTTTCCTTTATTCTTTTTATTCTTTCTATTCTTTTATTTGCTTTTTTGTTCAAAAGATAATCAGGGGACACTACCTTGGCATGGTGACCAGAGCTGACAACGTTACCCACAAGTAATTTCATAGAGATGAGAAGGTTGGCTCGTGATGAGACCCCCTTTCCCTTGGCCATGCAACCAAGAGTCACTGCCCTGGTGTGGTAACTAGCTAGTGGCAATGTCATACTTCTAGGTACCCATGGACCTAATAGGCTGGCTCGTGATGAGACCCCCAATCCTCTGATTAGGTCTTGTTTTATTATTTTTTTCGGGTCCCTCTTGTTTCTTGCTGAGAAGCTTTTTATTGTTTTCTCGGGGATCCCTGGGTGAAGCATCTTGAGGTTTATTCTTAGGATTTTATCTTTTACCAGCTTGCTTTTACCTTCTGGGAATTTAGCCCCTTCTTCCCATGAGGTAAGGTGCAGTCCTGAAAATAGGTCAACCCAATGCCTGGACAAGGGGAATGGGATAGATGAGTGGGAAACAAGATGTAAAAGTGGTGCTATGAGGGGAGCGGACGATGGATTTTCAAAAATCCCCCCAGTGGAAAACCAAAGCCTATAGATACAGGCTTGCTAGGGCACCTTGTCAATCCCCCCAAACATGGTCAAGTGGGAAAATGTAAGATTCAAGAAGTCGTTAGAAATAAAAGGAATCAGATGCATACAGTTAAAGGTTTTAACGATCAAATGTGACAGATACCATGATACCTGGACCAATTACCTTATGGAGAAAGAACCTCTTCTAATACAGGACCAAGCCGATGGTGATGGATGTTGTTGCTGATGACAAGAAAAAGACAATGGAAGAAGAAAAGGTGGACCCTCCAGGGCCATGCTTAGGTCAATCCTGCTCTCGGTACTCCATGTCTAGGACCTATGGGCCTTGAGACATGATCTCCTAGTTATCCCTAAAAAGTGGGGATAACAGGGATCAATCAAAAATGTAAGTGGGAGGTTAGGAAAGGCATGCCAAGGGATATAATAAGTATCCCCTTAATTTTTCCATTATTTTTTTATTTTTTGGAGACTTTCTAGAAGGGAGACACACCATTCTAGGCAAAGTGATGGTTTTTCTTAATGGATAGGTGAGGGGGTGATGTGAGGGTTGAAAAAGGTTAGGAGAAATCTCTCTCATCTTTATCCATCTCTACATCACCCTTTTAACTTAAAATTACAAAAAGACATTTTTCCAATGTCATGACTTAGCAATTAAAATTGTTGTTTTTGACTGACTGACACTCCAGGTGGACAAACCCATAGCAAACATTGTCCGACTGAGCTGAAACTTGGTCCATGGGGGTAGGGGGTCTCATTCCATTTCTTTTGAGCATAAATACCCCTATCAAAAGTCCAAGGACCTAGTTTTGACAATTTTTTCTCAAAAATAATTAATTAATTAAATAATTAAACGTCCAAACTTAGGGAAATTTAATTAAAAATTAATTAATTAAAAAAAATAATCTAGACTCAAGGGAATTCCGTGAGACTTTCTAAGATGTCTTTCATGGTCATTTACATCATTTCCTAACAAAAATTAGCAGAAGATAAGCCCATTAGAACGTCGTTCACCACTTTGGAGGAATTATTGCAAGTGTGAGGGGAAAACTCAAGGGAAATCAATAAGGCTGAAAAGTGTAATTGATAACCTGAGGATAAAAAACCCTCAGTGAAAGAAACTCTCCCAATGAACCAATCCCAAGGTAGCATACCTAACTATGAGACATGCAAACCTATTACATTATCGACCCACACAGGGGTGCGGAAATTTCGTTAAAAAAAAGAAGTGTTGGGGCCAAAAATGCCATGTAGAACCAAATGGTCTTTGACAAATGAGCATCTGATGATGCATCTCTTCATGGAACATGGAGTTGACCCCCTAGTTGGAGAGGCAGTCAACAGGACCCATAAAAATAATTAAACAAGACCTAGTCAAAGGATAGGGGGTCTCATCACGAGCCAGCCTATTACGTCCATGGGCACCTAGCGATATGACAGTACTAGCAGCTGGTTACCATGCTAGGGTAGTGGCTCTTGGTTGCATAGCCAAGAGAAAGGGGGTCTCATCACAAGCCAACCTTCTCATTTCCATGAAAGTACTTGTGGGTAACATTGCCACCACTGTGCACCACGCCAGGGCAGTGTCCCTTGATTATCTTCTTGAAGAAAAAGAAATAAAGAATAAAAGAATAAAAGGCATGAATGGGATTGGAAAAAATTTCATCCAAGACAGGTGCAGCTCGCCTTCTACAAAGGCACCCATAGGAAAAAGCTCTACATTTCCCTGCTTTCACTACACCCTTTGTCAGAACATCCCTTATCCACCTCATTCACTTACATGACTTAGATTTATTCTTTTCCAAGAACTTTCCTTTTCCAGTGCATACTAGCCCAATAGGACACTCTATCAATTTCCACAAACCTGTATTGCAGACTTGTATAATGTCTTTGAGCATTTAACTGGGGTAATAGGGGTTTTATGCACATGTTTAATAATATTGATGATGAGATGTGATTAACATTTCTATGATCCCTGTGACTTATGAGCCCATGGAAGGCGTAGCTTTGATGTGTAGGATCATGCCCGACAGACAGGTACCACGTTGGATAGGTACACATGGAGAGATGATCAGTTTGGACCTCCATGGGGATAAAGAGCCCACTCGATGGATGATGAGATCCCAGCAGGGGGCATAGACAAGGCAGAGCATTTGTGCTAGGGAGAAGTAGAAGAATCCACCAAAGGTAGATGAATAGACCTGTACTTAGGGGGGTTGAGCCCTCTCCACAGGAACGTTGGCCTTGGAAGGCCCAGGACGTCTCCCAGGAAGCCCAGGACATCACCCAGTAGTATGGACGTTTTGGGAGGCAGCTTTGGTAGTTTTGGCACATGTGGCAGCTTGGAGAAGCCAAAGGAGGGCTAACGTCTCATTCCAGGAGGCTGCATTTGCCCTAAAAGGGGCTAATGTCACGTTAGAAAGGGGATGGCGTCTCTCTATTGCTTGATTAGGGTTTTAATTTAAACATTTAATGTAAAACAATATGATTTTGATATTTTGGCCTTGTCGGCCTTTTAATGACCTAAAATGTAATTTAGGCCATTGGTAGACTATATATTGAGGGTTTTTACCTTCATTTTTTCATCATCTTTCACTCACTCATTAGTGAGGTATGAAATTTGCGCCATTCTAAGGGTTCTTGGCTAAAATTGGGAGGCACACTTGTTGAAGGAATACATTTTTGGACTTTTATTGGCATTTTTGGCATTTCTCTTGGTAGAAGTTATTACAACTAGGGTTTTCTATGTGATTTCTTGGTTAAATGTAAGTGAATTTCTGCAAAAATTCTTAGTTGAATGGTTTTAGTATTGTTTGCTTGCATCTATTATTATAATTTGCTGAATTAAACCCTAGGTGACAAGCACACATTGAAGGTCCTTGTCTCATGTCCCTACCAAGGTTTTGAGCCATTTTATTTGTTGAAGTAAGATAGAGCCTTGCCTTAGCAACACTCTATCCTTTCTTTCTAGCCTAGTCATTTTTACTTTGTTAAGCTAAGAAGGAGAGAGACATATCAAGGCCTAGGGTAGCCTACACCTGGTGAGCCATCTCCCCCTAGGGTTTGACTAGTGAAGCCTTGCTCTAGCAACACATCATTTTCAAACCCTCTTGTCTTTGATCAATCATATCTTGAGTTAGCCATTTTTCCATTAAGCTAAAGAAGGAGGAGAGAGCACTGAGGCCTAGGTTTTCTACACCAAAGTGTGCATCTCTCCCCTAGGGTTTCGTTGTTGAGGCCTTTCTTTAGCAACACCTCAACACTTTACCCTCTTGTCTTTGGTTTCACTATCACTTAATCCTTCAGCTTTTGCATACTCTTCTTTTGACTCCATATACCCTAGGAACACATTGATCTAAGGCCTTATGTGTTGAGTACTTTGATCTCAAACAACTTCTAATACTTTGAACAAACCCTAACTCTTACTAACCCTAGCCTAAACTAATTCTACTAACCCTAGTGTTGTCATCATAAACACCTTTGTGCAGCTTTCGTTTCACTTTTAAAGCAATTGAATGGTTGGTTAAGGAATTGTCTATGAAGTGTTGATTTTGATACATTGAATGCCAAGTTTCTTCATCATTTATTGAAAAGTGATATTGTAATCGTTGCTACTTGTGAACATTGATTTACTTCATCAATATTATTGCTCAATTGCTTATTATCAAGAAATTCACTGATTATATGAAGTACTAACCAACAAGCAAGCTTGCATATGTAGTTTTATTGTTGCTTTGTCTCGGACAGGTACTCTTATTGGTTATTACTTCCGGTTATTGGCTATAAGTCAGACTTTCTGATCAGGTGGTGACTTGTGAGGGGGATTATTATAGTCTTGCTAAACGTTTTTCCTTTTCAAAACTCCAGGTCACTGAGGACGTCTCCCTTGGGCCTCACCTCCCTAAATAGAAAGAACCTTCCCATCGAGGTGACAATGGGTGGTGTTATCGCATATTTTGTAGCAAGGATAAAGGCTATAAGGTAGAAATTCAAACTGGCATAACAAGAACCAATCCCACCGAATGTCACCACGATGGGAAGGTTCTTTCTCTTTAGGGAGGTTAGGCCCAGGGGAGATGTCCCCAGTGACCTGGAGTTTTGAGGAGGCAAGAGAATAAAAAGACAAGGAATAGACCCCCCCCTCCCAAGTTACCACCAATCAGATAGTCCCGGCTAAACAACCTGTTAGCGTCGGAAGTCACTCCTGGATTGCTTGTAGGAGCAGAGCCCAACACCCATCAGTTTAATGTCATGATTTGTTTAATTGGGTGATCAAATGGAGATTAACTCAAACGATGTGGTTCCAACTCTGAAACTAGGCTAGGCATGCATGGGCGAGTGAGGTCTTAGGTAACTACAGACAATGAGTTGTAGTAAGGGTGAGAAGGGGGAAGACTTGTGTCAGAGAGATGCAAAGGCCTGTTGCAAACATCAGGTTCCTAACAGACTATGGAAGAAAACATCTAAACGCAAGATCTTCTTACGCTCAAACGCAGAAAACCAGAGAGAACAATAATACCACAATAAATCCTTTATCATAACATAAATGCCACAATTCGTGCGAATCACGAACTCTCGTAGTATAAGATGAAAACTTAGACGGGAAAAGAAAGACTGTCTGTAATTAAACAAGAAATCTTACATACAGATGCATAACTAGAGCTAATATATCTGTTAAAACTTTACAATCGGGAGCTTCGCTCTACCATCGATGCTTACAAAATACAGAAACTGAGCCTATATACTCAGGAAAATTTGCCTAACAGAGGCGTCCCCAGTGACTCACAGCTTGATGTCCCTTCAGTCAAACTCGTACTGATATCTTCCTCTGAACGCCATCTTAACTAAGCATGGCCCTTGCAAAGAGGGTAGTTGAGCCATTAAGTGTTGAGCTAGCGTGCGCAGACTTCTCTATTGAGTTGAAGACTTTGGCATGGCACCTTTGAGAAAATCGATACACAGGACTTCTTTGGGAAGACGGCTTGCCAGACCCTCCATCCCCTCACTTAATGAATGAAAGGAGGTTTCAACCACCTGCTCCTATCGTCATTTACTCTAGGCAAGAAACAACATGGAGATCGGATCTGGTGGTGCTTGGAGTGACAATCCCCTCTGTAACTGAATTCGGCGCTTCAGCCTCCTTTACGCAGCTCCCTCCTTTTCCAAGTGCCCACGGACTGTGACCACATGCCTACTCCCATGGTGATTTTCGGCGTTCACGAGTATGTAGGGGCTGCTCCTTGCTCCTCGAAATCACGATGAGCGATATGCCGAGACAGCTTGATCTGGTACCACGCGCCCTTCAAATCCGATGGTTCTAAACTCATCCGAGGCTGTGGTGGGCCCCGAGTCCTGAATGCTCTCGCTACTTCGCCTATCGGGACATGAGGGAACTGCTTTTTGCACGTTGAAACCGCGATGAGCGAAAAGGTAAGGGCTTAATCGTGCGCCAGGTGTCCGCTTCGAATGGACAACTGAGATTACCCCTTTGATACTGCGGGCCCAAACTTTAAAAGTTCTTTTCCCTTTCGCAATTCGCGAGCTCATGGGTCAAAGACCCTCAGTTCCCCTTTCTAAACTCCCGATCGCCAAGATGGCGATACGGGTCGGGCCCCCTTTCTAATCGGCGCTTTCTGCATGTAACCGTTGGCTAAGGCCCAAGTACTCGCACCTTTCGCCACTCGGGACCTCGCGAGTTGGACTATCGGAATTTGGCCTTCTTCCTTTGCGAAGTCCCGAGGCGTGATAGTCAGTGACGGTTGACCTCCATCCAGACACTTTTTCGTAACTCGGAATCTCGCGCAACTAAAGGGACATGGTCCACCCTTTGAACTTACAAACCCCGAGCTCGTGAAACAACACTGCGCTTAGAACTTTTAGCGCTATGATTGATGCGACTTGGTCATCCTGCGATTTCCCATCAACGGTTGTTCCGCTCTGTCGCTGAAACCCCTCCGCTGAAGACTAAACTGCTCGCTCGCTTGATTTTAAGTCTGAAAAGGACTTTTTCTATGTGCTGCGCTGGGGCGCTCCTTGGGCAACTTGCAGACCTATGTATCCCGATACCAAAGACAAGAAATGTTGCTAACATTAGGATCCATGGGGGATAGAGTCATCCCTGTGATGCTCTAAGGACTCATTTTGCAGTTCCAGTGCCTTGCTGTTGGGCTATGGAGTCATTTACTAAGCCGAAACAATAAAAGTAAAAAACAAAGAACAGAAAAGACAATATTTAAAGAATACAGGAGCCATCGAAGGCTCAGGCAAAACATTTCTTAAGAAAATGCCCATTTACTGGGCTGCTGAAAACTTCTTTGCCTTCCAAATGTCGTAGCCGATATGTGTTATTTGAGAAGACTTCAGATATTCTGAAAGGCCCAATCCATAGGGCTTCAAATTTTCTGTTCTTGCTCTTGTCTTGCTTAGGAGCATCCCACTTCAGTACCAGGTCTCCTATCTAGAACTCCTCCTTCTTGGATTTCTTATCAAAAACCTACTTGATCCTCTGCTGATGATCCTGAATTCTTTCCATTACCTGCTCTCTGACCTGCTGGACTTCCACCAGCTGATGAATTCTTCTGATCATGTCATTGGGCTCTTCTTGGTAGTCCTGGAAGAATTTCGCTACGGGAATGGCTAGCTGAGAAGGAAAGACAACTTCTGCTCCGTACACCAACTGGAAAGGAGAGGTGCCTATAGATCTCTTTGTGGTCACCCGATCAGCCCATAGAGTGAATTTCAGCTTCGAGTTCCAAACCCTTTTGTTGTCTTCCAACAGTCTTTTGATGATCCTTATTAGACTTTTGTTGGAGGACTTTGCTAAACCATTGCCCTGTGGATAATATAGGGTGGAGTTAATCAGTTTGATCCCGAACTGCTCACAGAACTTGGCTAATGGTTCAGACCCGAAAGCGTCTGCGTTATCAGTGAAAATCTTACTTGGGTAGCCGAACCTTGTGATGAGGTCCTCCAGGAACCCAATGATTACCTTGTGGGAAGCGCTCCTGGTAGGGATGGCTTCTATCCACTTAGTAAAGAAATCCATGGCCGTCAGGATCCATCTGTGTTGCCCACTGGAAGCAGGGTGGATTTCTCCAATAAAATCCAGGCCCCATTGCTGGAAAGGTCCCGAAACAACCACAGGCTGCAGAGGCAGAGACTTGAGCTGTTGCTTTCCTGAAAATCTTTGGCATGTGATACAAGCTCTAACTCCTCTATGGACATCAGTGAACAAGGTGGGCCAGTAGTATCCGGCTTTGAGAATTTTGTGGGCGGTAGTCTTCCAAGAATGGTGCCCTCCACATAGGCCACTGTGAAACTCGACCATGATTCTGTCGGCCTCTTGTGGATCCATGCATTTCAAAAGCACCCCCAGGGGGTCTTTCTAGTATAGAGTTTGATCAATAAGGCAGTACCTGACTACCTTGAGCTTAAGAGCTCTTACTTTGTTTCTTTGCAGGCCATCTGGGGGCCGCAATTCCTGCAGAAAATATATGACATCCTTATACCATGGACATCGAGCCAATGGGGGCTCTCTTTGAGGGTCTGTTTCAGACAGCTGACCTTGTTGAATTCCTAAGCATTTGTTCATGAAATTTACCCCCAAAGCTTGACAATTGGCTTCAGCCAGCATCTTGGCTAAGCCTTGACCTTTGATCAATTTGGTAGGCCTTATTTCCAGGTCAAATTCTAGGATCTTGGCTATCCATTTACTCCTCTTCCCATCAATGTCAGGCTGTACAAGGATGTCCTTCACTAAGGCTGAAGGAACGTATGCAATCACCTTTGAGTGCAGGACATAGACCCTGAAAGATTTGAGAGATTTTACTAAGGCATAGGCCTGCTTCTCCATGATTTCATATCTGACCTCTGCATCTCTTAACGCCTTACTGAAGAAGGCAATGGGCTGCTCTCACCCCTCTTCATTTCTCTACAACAAGACCGCCGCTACTGTATCAAAAGAAGCGAAGGAGAAAATCAGGAAATCTTTCGAATAGTCCAGGCTGATTAGCACTAGTGCCTCAGTCAATGCCCTTTTTATCTGGACAAAATATTCCTTGGGTTCAGCGGTCCATTTTACTTCATTTCCCTTTTTAAGCATGGTTGTGATGTGTTTCACCAGCTCAGCAAAATTTGAGATGAATCTCCTCAGAAAATTGATCCTCCCCAAAAAATCTTGAACTTCCTTCTTCGACCTGGGAAGCAACAAGGTCTGGATGGCCTCCACTCTGCTAGGGTCAATCCTCACTTCTTCTGTTGATACTATATGGCCTAGTAGCTTCCCTTCCTCCATAGCAAACAAATATTTCTTGGGGTTCAGGGAGAGGCCGAATCTTCGACACTTTGAGAATACTTTCCTTAGGTGACTGTAGTGCTCTTTGTCGGACCTTGAGAAGACTGTGATGTCACCCAGATAGATCACCACGAACCGATCTTTTTCTCCAATGAAGGCTATGTCCATGGCTCACTGAAACGTCGCTCCTGCATTCATCAGTCCAAATGGCATTTTGACATACATTAATGTGCCCCAAGGAGTGGTGAACGCTGTCTTTTCTTTGTCTTCAGGCATGACCGATATCTGATTATAACCAGAGAAACCATCGATCATGGAGATCCTAGATGCTCTGGTTGCCCTCTGCAAGATGTGCTCCATATTGGGTAGGGGGTAATTGTCTTTCTTTGACCTCCTGTTTAGGTTCCTGAAGTCGACACAGAGCCTGATCTCTCCGCTTTTCTTCCTTACCGGAACCAAATTGGCCACCCAATCGGAATATCTCAAGGGGACGATGATCTGGGCCTCCAACAACTTCTTTACTTCTTTCTCCATGACAGGCAGCAACATGGGATTTATCTGTCTTAGCTTCTGCCTGAATAGCTTAGCTCCTTCCTTTAATGGGATCTTGTGTTCAAAGATAGATGTGTCATACGTCTTGAGGTCTTCGTAGGTCCATGCAAACACATCAGCAAATTCTTTCAGCAACTCAGTATATTCGGCCCTCTGTTCTGCGGTCAAGCTGTTTGATAGCTTGACAAACTTAGGCTCCTCCAGTGTGCCAATGTTGCACTCGGCTGTATCAGCATCTTTATTTGAAACCCTACCCTTTACTGCCACATCATTCCCATCGAACAATATTTCTAAAGGAATTAGTCCCCTTGGAATATGATTGCTGGGTAGTTGAATGATCTGGTGGTCTGCAATTTTATTTAAAAATACCTCAAGGTGAGGGCTTTCCTCTGTATCAGGATCCTGATCAATGTGCAATGCAGAAAATTCATCAACTACTTGGAGAAATCTTTCGATTTCCAGATCATCCTCGAATACCTTCCAATGCTTGACATTGTCTGGTACATAGGGCCTATATTTTATCTCAACATCAGAGTTAACCATAGGCAGCAGAGGAACTTTGAGCAAACTGGTTGAGACAGCTAAAGAATCGGCCACATCATTATCCTCCCTTGGAATGAAAGATATATTGAAGCTGAGAAGAAATTGTCAATTAGCTCCCATGCCTCATTCCTGTAATTTCTAAGTCGAGGATGTTTAGCCTGATAAACGTTTCTGATTTGTTGGACCACCAACTCTGCATCTCCGAACACTGCTACCTCTTGAATTCCCATTTTCCTTGCAGCTCTTAATCCTAGGACAAGGGCTTCATACTCTGCCACATTGTTGGTGGTTTCAAATTCTAATTTGTATGACAGAGATACGGTTTCCTGAGCAGGTGACACAAAAAACACCCCAGCACTAGTGCCTTCTCTGGAACAGGCTCCATCAAAAAACATTTTCCAAATGGGAGTGATGGAAGGCGGAAGTTCGTGAGGAGAGGTGGGCTTCTTTCTGAGTTCAAGAGGGGGCTCAGGAGCATGAGTGAGTTGGAGTAAACTGGAACCTAAATCAGTGTCTAAGGTGAAAATAGGATGGTTGGTGGGATTGGCTTCATCATTGATTATATAGGCCAACTGGGCTTCCCTATATAGCCTTCTATGTTCTGCCCCAAACACCGGGATAGTAGCATAGGTTAGGTCCATCTATAAGGTTCCCCCCAACCTTTTTATCCAAGATCTTGATAACAACATACCGAACTTGGGGGGGACATCAGCTACTACAATATCCATGACCACACTTTTCATGGGTAGATGAAACAAGGTCACGACCAGGTCTTTGATAACTCCGAGACACTGAACTTTTCTGGAGTTGAAGGAATAGAGGTCATGATAGGCTCAAGTGACTTCTAGTCCTAACTCTTCCATGACAGTTTTGGGCATGAGGTTGTGAGAAGCCCTTGAATCCATCAAGCAGTTGTGCAACACCTTATCATGTATGTTCAGGGATGTGTAGAAGGGAGGGGATGAATCATCTCTATCTTCTACCATGGGTCCTAGGACAACTACCAGCTTTTCTTCTTGGACGTTTATGGAGTCTGTGGGAAGGCATGAGGCTTCAGACTATAACAGCTCAGAGAAGCGCTTTTAAAATTCTCCATGTTTAATCAGCTCGGTGAGGGGCACGGGGATTCTGATCTTTTGAATCTCGTGCTTGAAATTAAAAGAAGATGCGGGCTTTGGGATTTCTCTTACTTCGGGAGCATGGCTCTAAATAATAGGAGAGAGGGGTTGAGCCTTCTTACCTATGTGGTCGTCGGCTACTATATTAGCAGGTTTTTCTGTTCTAGTAGACTACTTGGGAATATCAGGTGCTGTTGTCTTTTTATCGGACCTCAGGTTGTACCTGCCTCGGCCGCCACTAACCTTGTCTCCCTTGCTCAATTCATTTAGCTAACTGTCCATGAGAGATTCCTCATATGCTGATTGAGTGAGGTGAGGAAAAGGAGGAGTATCTCTGAATCAATGGATTTCAGGATCGAGCTCGTCTGTTTCCCATTCTTCCCCCTCAGCCACAAAATTGTTTTGGAAAGGAGCCTGAATTTTTTGGTCCTCTGTGTCTCTTCCCTTCTCTCTTTGCATATTCGGGGGAGTAAAAATATTTGGCCTCCTGAATCCTCCTTTATTTTCGGCGATCTGAGGGCCTTTATATGCTTGCCTCCCTTCCACCTTCATTCTCTCCATCTCCGCAGATAGAGACTTCACCATCTTAGTTAGCTCATCCACTTGAGGGTGGTACACCAATGGGCTAGAAGCTGAGGCTTCCGAATTTCCCTTTCTTTTGTCTGCGTCGGCCTTGTTCCTTAGTCTGTCAGCTGCTAACACATTGGATTCCACCTCTATGGCCGCATCTTGCATTTGCGCTAAGGAGGTGGCTCTTCTTTCTCTCAACAAAAGGCAGAAATCAGGGTCAAATGCACCAGCATAGGAAATTTGGGCAGAGGCTTCTGAGGGCTTTATCTCTGCAGGAATCTTATTATACATTTTATTGAATTTTTTGGAGAAGTCAGAGACAGACTCTCCTTCCATATTCTTCAGAGACCCAAACTCTTTCATGTAATACATGAAATCTTTCTTGTCTCCCCACTGCCTCAGGAAAATAGTATCCAGGGCTTCAATTCCAGTAATAGATCTGGGGGTCAATCCTCTAAACCATTTCCTCACCTCGCTGTCCAGGCTCTGGACAAAGACTCTCATCCAGACATCTTCATTTTCAATATTGAGTTTGTCTGTGTAACTGTAAAAAGCAGCCAGGTGCTCTTCGACAGTTACGTCTCCTTCCCCAGTGAACTTGGGCATGTATTTCAAGTAATCCTCAGTAGGAAGAGGATTCATAGGATGGGGTAGGATTAAGGGAGCATATCTGGCAGCGACAATGGCGTCCATTCTATTCGGAGGGGGATTAGCACCAGCCATAGGAATATTGGGTGGAGGAGAGCTCGGAGGAGAAGGAGTTCGCGAAGGGGCTGCTGGGAATGAGTCCCGAAGTGGAGTGGAGAACAAGAGAGGATTTAAGGCGGAGGATAACGAACTCAAGTCGGCGGGTACTCCTCCTCGTGCAGGAGTAGGAAAGTCTGCTGCAATCAAGGGTCTTCGCTGATAAACAACGTCAAAGGAGAGGGGAGTGACAAGGATTTCTCCCTCTAGTCCCAGACCAGAAGGGGAAAACTCAGCAGGAACACTCCCAAAATTTAGGAAGCAGGAAACTTCAAAAAATGGTCTACTGGGAAGCTGAGGAGAAGAAAATGGAGTTTCTACAGAAGAGGATAGCGGATTACTTGGTTCAGCGATGGGAGTTTCTCCTTCAGAGGGCTTTCCCTTTCTGAGCACCGCCTCTGGATTTGCTTCGGGTGTAGCTAGAGGCAGCTATGGATGAGACTGCGTATGCGTGCCTCTGAAAGCCACAATTAACAGAGCAGGTTCTCCCCAGCGGAGTCGTCACAATGGAGTCACCAAGTGCAAATTAGCAATCTTGAAAGGCTCCGATAATCTGATGCACCTTCGGATTTAGAGGCTCAATGTCGTTCAATCCCGGGGAAAATTTTCAACTTTGTCCCCGGCAACGACGCCAGAAATGTTAGCGTCGGAAGTCACTCCTGGATTGCTTGCAGGAGCAGAGCCCGACACCCATCATTTTAATGTCACGATTTGTTTAATTGGGTGATCAAATGGAGATTAACTCAAACGATGTGGTTCCAACTCTGAAACTAGGCTAGGCATGCATGGGTGAGTGAGGTCTTAGGTAACTACAGACAATGAGTTGTAGTAAGGGTGAGCAGGGGGAAGACTTGTGTCAGAGAGATGCAAAGGCCTATTGCAAACATCAGGTTCCTAACAGACTATGGAAGAAAACATCTAAACGCAAGATCTTCTTACGCTCAAACACAGAAAACTAGAGAGAACAATAATGCCACAATAAGTCCTTTATCATAACATAAATGCCACAATTCGTGCGAATCAGTCGATCACGAACTCTCATAGTGTAAGATGAAAACTTAGACGGGAAAAGAAAGACTGTCTGCAATTAAACAAGAAATCTTACATACAGATGCATAACCAGAGCTAAGATATCTATTAAAACTTTAAAATCGGAAGCTTCACTCTACCATCGATGCTTACAAAATACAGAAACTGAGTCTATATACTCAGGAAAATTCGCCTAACAGAGGCATCCCCAGTGACTCACAGCTTGATGTCCCTTCAGTCAAACTCGTACTGATATCTTCCTCTGAACGCCATCTTAACTAAGCATGGCCCTTACAAAGAGGGTAGCTGAGCCATTAAGTGCTGAGCTAGCATGCACGAAATTCTCTGTTGAGTTGAAGACTTCGACATGGCACCTTTGAGAAAATCGATACACAGGACTACTTTGGGCGGACGGCTTGCCAGACCCTCCATCCCCTCACTTAATGAATGAAAGGAGGTTTCAACCACCCGCTCCTATAGTCATTTACTTTAGGCAAGAAACAACATGGAGATCGGATCTGGTGGCGCTTGGAGTGACGATCCCCTCTGTAACTGAATTCGGCACTTCGGCCTCCTTTACATGGCTCCCTCTTTTCCAAGTGCCCACGGGCTGTGACCACGTGCCTACTCTCATGGCGCTTTTCGGCATTTGCGAGTATGTAGGGGCTGCTCCTTGCTCCTCGAAATTGCGACGAGCGATATGCCGAGACATCTTGATCTGGTGCCACGCACCCTTCAAATCCGACTGTTCTAAACTCATCCGAGGCTGCGGTGGGCCCCGAGTCCTAAATGCCCTCGCTACTTCACCTATCGGGACATGAGGGAACTGTTTTTGCGCGATGAAACCACGATGAGCGAAAAGGTGAGGGCTTAATCATGCACCAGGTGTCCGCTTCGAATGGACGACCGAGATTACCCCTTTGATACTGTGGGCCCAAACTTTAAAATTTCTTTTCCCTATCGCAATTCGAGAGCTCGTGGGTCAAAGACCCTCGGTTCCCCTTTCTAAACTCCCGATCGCCGAGATGGCGATACGGGTCGGGCCCCCTTTCTGATCGGTGCTTTCTGCATGTAACCGTTGGCTAAGGCCCTAGTACTCACGCCTTTCACCACTCGGGACCTCGCGAGTTGGACTATCGGACTTTGGCCTTCTTCATTTGCGAAGTCCCGACGCGTGATAGTCAGCGATGGTTGACCTCCATCCGGACACTTTTTCGTAACTTGGAATCTCGCGCAACCAAAGGGACATGGTCCACCCTTTGAACTTACGAACCCTGAGCTCGCGAAACAACACTGCACTTAGAACTTTTAGCGCTATGCTTGATGCGACTTGGTCATCCTGCGATTTCCCATCAACCGTTGTTCCGCTCTGTCGCTGAAACCTCTCCGCTGAAGATTGAACTGCTCGCTCGCTTGATTTTAATTCCGAAAAGGAATTTTTCTATGTGCTGCACTTGGGTGCTCCTCGGGCAACCTGCAGACCTGTGTATCCCGATACCAAAGACAAGAAATGTTGCTAACACAACCAATAATGAGGTAGACCACCAAAGAAACACACCTGCCTAGAACAAAGCAACATCAAACTGATATATGCAAGCTAGTTCAATGGGTTAGTACTTCATATAAATAGATAACTATCTAATAAACATTTAAGTAATTTAGCAATAAATATTGGCAAAGTCAATGTTTATAAATAGCAATGAAAACTATGTCACTTCACCAATAAATACTGGAATGACATAGCATTCAATGTAGCCAATCAACACTTCATTCAATAAATGCCTTAAACACCATTCAATTTCTTATAAAGGAGAACGTTTAGCTGCACAAGATGTTAATAGCAAGAGATGACGACAACACTTAGGGTTAGTAGGTTAGTTTAGTCTAGGGTTAGAAGGTAGGGTTTTAATTCAAGTTTTTGAGAGTATTTAGATCAAGTTTTACTTCAACACATGAGGTCCTAGGATCAGTGCCTTAGGGTTTAATGGAGTCAATAGTGAAGGACACAAAAATTGAAGGAGACAAAGGTCAAAATGGCTAAGGACTAGAGGGAGACGTTTTGAGGTGTTGCTAAGGCAAGGCCTCAAAATCAAAACCCTAGGGGAGAGAGGATCACTCCGGTGTTGCTATGGCAAGGCCTCGTGCTCGCTCCTCCTTCCTTAGTTTAGATGGAAAAATGGCTATCTGGAAGATGAAGCATAAAACCAAAACTAGAGGATTTGATGAAGCAAGGTGTTTCTATAGAAGGGCCTTTTCAACAAACCCTAGAGGAAAAATGGCCCTAAGTGTAGTAGACCTAGGCTTAGGACATCTTCCTCTTCTTGGCCTCTAGATAGTACAACTAGCAATAGATGAAGAGAAAAAGAGGGTGTAGCTACGGCTAGGCTCTCTCTTCTCTGTCAATGGCTGAAAAATTTCTCTATCAGGGGACATGAGATAAGGACCTACTTGTGTGCTTGTTACCCAGGGTTTTGTTTCAGCAAAATCATAAACATATGCAAGAAATTAAACTACAACCATTCATTCAAGAAGTTTTGTAGAAAAATACTTACAATTCACCAATAAATATAAATGCAAACCCTAGTTGTAACACCTTCCTTTAAGAGAAAATCCAAAACATGCCAAAATGATCCTCCTTCAACAAGTGTGCATCACTAAATCATCCAATAACCCAAGAGAGGGCACACATTTCAGACCTCACTAATGAGTGAGTAAGTTGTGATGTTAAAATGAGAGTGAAAATCCCTTATTTATACAAAACTTAACCTAATTTTACATTTTAGGTCAGGTAAAAGGTCGACAAGGCCAAAATATCAAATCATACTATTTTTACATTAAATTGTCAAATTAAAACCCTAATTGAGTTGAAAAGAGAATAAAAGCCCCTCCAAGGGAGACGTTAGCCCCTTTTGGGCAAATGGGGCATCCTGGAGCAAAACGTTAGCCCTCCTTGCACTTCTCCAACCTGCCACACATGCCATTGTTGCCCAGTCTGCCTCCCAAGATGTCCAATAGGCTGGATGACATCATGGTCATCAAGGGTGACGTCCCAGGCCTTCCAAGGCCAATGTTTCACTGAAAAGGGCTCAACACCCTTAGGTCAAGCTGCGTTGGGGTGCCCTTGGTGGAATGTCCTCTTCCTCTCTGGTGCAAAGCCCCTGATCATCCTCTGTCCTGTCTCTACCCCCTGATGGGGTCTCAACATCCCCATGGAGGTCCGAACTGATCATCTCCCCATGTGTACCAGTCCAAATGCTACCTGCTCGTCGGACATGGTCCTGCACATCAAAGGATATGCCCTCCATGGGATCATCATTCACAGGGATCATACCAATGTCAATCACATCTCATCATTATCATTATTAAACATATGCACACAATCCATAATACATTAGTTAATAGCTCAAAGACGTTACACAAGCCTACAATACAAGTCTAGAGAAAAGGACAAGGCATCCTATTGGGCTAGTGCCCACTGGAAAAGGAAAGTTCCCGAAAGAGACCTTGTCCAAACCATGTGAGTGGGTGATGTGATCAGGGGATGTCCAAGCATGTAGGTACAGTGAGGGCCAAGGATGCAAAGTGTTACCTATGGGTGCCTTTGTAGAAGGCGAGCTGTACCTGTCCTGGATGCATTTTTTCCAAGCCCATTCTTTCCTTTTATTCCTTTTTTATTCTTTTATTCTTTATTTCTTTTTGTTCAAGAGATAATCAGGGGACACTTCCCTGGCATGGTGACCAGTGGTGACAGTGTTACCCACAAGTACTTTCACAGAAATGAAAGGTTGGCTTGTGATGAGACCCCCTTTCCATTGGCCATGCAACCAAGGGTCATTGCCCTGGAGTGGTAACCAGCTGATGGCAATGTCATACTTCTAGGCACCCATGGACCTAATAGGATGGCTCATGATGAGACCCCCTATCCCCTAACCAGGTCTTATTTTATTATTTTTACAGGTCCCTCTTGTTTCTTGCTGAGAATCCCTTTATTGCTTTCTTGGGGATCCCTGGGCGAAGCATCTCAAGGTTTTATTCTTAGGATTTTAGCTTTTACCAGCTTTCTTTTACCTTCTGGGCCTTTAGCCCCTTCTTCCCACAAGATAAGGTTCAGTCCTGAAAATAGGTCAACCTAATGCCTGGACAAGGGGAATGGGATAAGTGAGCGGGAAATAATATGAAACAGTGGTGTTATGACGGGAGCGGACAATGGATTTTCATAAATCCCCCAGTAGCAAACCAAGACCTACAGACACAGGCTTGCTAGGGCACCCTGTCAATCCCCCCAAACATGGTCAAGTGGGAAAATACAAGATCCAACTAGTTGTTAGAAATAAAAGGAATCAGATGCATATATTTAAAGGTTTTAATGATCAAAAGTGACACATACCATGATACCTGGACTAATTACCTCATGGAGAAAGAACCTTTTTTGATACAGGACCCAACCGATGGTGATGGATGTTGCTGCTACTGACAAGATAAAGATGATGGAAGAAGAAAAGGTGGGCCCTCTAGGGCCATGCTCAAGTCAATCCTTCTCTCAGTACTCCATGTCTAGGACCTGTGGGCCTCAAGACATGATCTCCTAGTTATCCCTGAAAGTGGGGCATAACATCTGGCTCCAACTCGAGGACATGTGCTCACCGTAGAGTGAATGAGAACCTCATCATTGCTGGAATAACCTGTTGACCTTCTCAATATCGATAGAAGTATCAATAACAAAATTGGGGTGGTAATGCCACCCTAGCATACATATACATATATATATATATATATATATATATATAATACTGAAATAAAGCAATCATAAATGCAAATGTAAAGAAAAACACTTACCTATACTTACCTGTTGGCTGGATGTTGGGTGTAGTCAAACAACCAGTAAAGCCAGTCCAGCAACGTCCCACGATACCTTCCTTTGTGCTTCATCATAGATCAAAATAGTGATAATTTAAGCACAATAATAACATGAGTTAGAAAATGTATCATATCAATGGAAACTGTAAGGTCTAGCTCATGGAGGCAGGTGGGAGGGAAAAAGTGATGCCAAGAGACGCCCTCAGGAGAGTGCTCAATCCATCTCAGAAATGTATCATGAAAAGTCAAAAGTTCAAAAGACTGACTCGAGGAATCTAAATGCTAGCTACCTTGGACATCTTCACAACTTGAGGCCTGAGAAGGGATTAGCAAAAACTGAAAAGGAGACTGACCATTCCTAAAGGGGAGGCTGGAAAACTGTGATAATAAGCTTCTTCTTGAGGTACTCAACTTTCCCCTAAAATATAGAATGAGTTTTTGTCTTACAGGAGACTTGGGATAAGGGACATGTTTCCAAACCATACCTTCAGTGACATAGCGAGGTAAAGTGGTCAAAGGGACGTGGAAAATATTATCACAAGTATCCCACTTTAGGGAAGTAACTCCCATATTTTTATCAAGATATGAACATAATGATGATTGATAACTTTCTTCATAGAATAAATCCAAGTTCTCAAAAGAACAATCATCAAAATCCTCAAGGTATGACCGAAAATTATTAGGAGAGCATAGTATCAAGTCATCCTTGGGTGTCTGAACAATTATGTCATGTTCTTGTTGCCAAATGCTAAACTTATTATTAACTTTAGGTAAATGCAACCTTTGAAAATGACCCTCAATATCATAAATGGGATCCCCATTATATCCAATCACGTCCCATTTACGTTTCCTAACGTGTATGAACTCATTAATATTATCAACAAAGCCTTAATTTTCATCATAACATGAAGGGTTTAGAAAATCCAAAACTTCTTCACTTTCTACATCATAAGATAGAGAATCATTGAAAATTTTGAAAGGGAAGTAACTCACCTTGCTCACTTCTTCATGTGCAGGAGCTTCAAGTACTCAGGTGTCTTCATCAAATGGAAGACTTGTCTTTACATCTTCTAGTTTGTCCGAAGGCTCCATTTCTTCTTTACTGTTTGAGTCATAGAATAAGGTATCATCAAAAAATTTGAAAGGAAAATAACTTACCTCATTCTCTTCATTTTTTTGCAAGAGGAATAGGATCTCGGAGAGATTCTTTGGACTGAGGAGCGGTTATTGGTGCTTCATACTCATGATTCATGTCTCTAGTTATATCTTCACTGCATTCTATTGAATTATGGGAGAGGTCTTGCTCCTCTTCAAGGGGTTGACAATGTTCTTCATAAACCTCATCTTTTAAATCAGAAGATTCTTTCTATTGATCATGATACGCTTTCCTGAGATCTTCTAAAATCTCAGTGGTGAATCCTTTGTCATCTAAGGCTACCATGAGATTTTGAAGGACATCTTCATATGTTTGGCAATGTGGCTTGGTAAAGTCTATAAACCTACTAATGAGGTGTATGAAACATGATATACCCTTGTCTTTGCAACAACCCTTAAACCAATCTTGTAAGTAGGAGGGTAGAGTGAGTATGAATAATTTTATAAGACCATCCTCTCCTCCCAACTCTATCTCGCTCAAATACTTCAAAAAATTTACGATGTGAGGAGTTGGGAGGCCCAAAAATATTGGAGAGTTGTTTAGACATTTTGTATCAAAGTAATTTGGGTATCCTTGAAAACTTCTGAAATCAATACTGGGATACATTTGTTCCCAGTGTGCCATGATCCCATAACCTGGAAATATCACAGATTTGAGAGTAAGGTGGCACCCTAGAAAAGGTCAGTGGAGTCACTAGATAATTTTCTTGAAACTATCAAAGGATAAGGGAAAACACCCTAAGTGGAGTCATCTGGTAAGATTGTAAGATAAAGACTCTAGAGGCAAGGCTTACCGAAAAGTGTCATCTGAGGAAGGTTTGACTCAGTGTCCCCGAAAGCGGCCCAAAATGTTATCACACAGTTTGTAGCAAGGATAAAAGGCTATAAAGTAGAAATTCAAACTGGCGTAACAGGAACCAATCCCACCCAATGTCACCACAATGGGAAGGATCTTTCTCTTTAGGGAGGTTAGGCCTAGGGGAGACATCCCTAGTTACCTAGGGTTTTGAGGAGGCAAGAGGATAAAAAGACAAGGATAAGTCCCCCCCCTCACAAGTCACCACCAATCAGATAGTCCCGGCTAAATAGACAATAATGAAGTAGACCAACAAAGAAACACACCTGCCTAGAACAAAGAAACATCAAATTGATATATGCAAGATAATTCAATGGGTTAGTACTTCATATAAATACATGACTATCTAATAAACATTTAAGCAATTTAACAATAAATATTGACGAAGTCAATGTTTATAAATAACAATGAAAACTATGTCAATTCAACAATAAATACTAGAACGATATAGCATTCAATGTAACCAATCAACACTTCATTCAATAAATGCCTTAAGCACCATTCAATTTCTTATAAAGGAGAACGTTTAGCTGCACAATATGTTAATAACAAGATATGACGACAACACTTAGGGTTAGCAGGTTAGTTTAGGCTAGGACTAGAATTTAGGGTTCTAATTCAATTTTTTGAGAGTATTTAGATCAAGTTTTACTTCAACGCATGAGGTCCTACGATTAGTGCCTTAGGGTTGAATGGAGTCAATAGTGAAGGATGCAAACGTTGAAGGAGATAGAGGTCAAAACGGCTAAGGACTAGAGGTCATCTCCCCATGTGTACCGGTCCAAATGGTACCTGTCCGTTGGGCATGGTCCTGCACATCAAAGGCTATGCCATCCATGGGCTCATCAGTCACATGGATCATACCAATGTCATTCACATCTCATCATTATCATTATTAAACATATGCACAAAATCCCTAATACATCAGTTAACAGCTCAAAGACGTTACACAAGCCTGCAATACAAGTCTAGAGAATAGGACAAGGTATCCTATTGGGCTAGTGTCCAATGAAAAAGGAAAGTTTCTAGAAGAGACTTCGTCCAAAGCATGTGAGTGGGTGATGTGGTCAAGGGATGTCCAAGCATGTAGGTGCAATGAGGGTTGTTATCCCCGACTTTTAGGGATAACTAGGAGATCATGTCTCGAGGCCCACAGGTCCTAGACATGGAGTACCGAGAGCAGGATTGACCTGAGCATAGCCCTGGAGGGCCCATCTTTCTTCTTCTTCATCAGACCTGTCCTATCAGTAACAACAACATTCATCACCTTCGGCTTGGACTTGCATCGGAGAAGACTCTTGCTCCATGAGGTAATTGGTCCAGGTATCATGGTATGTGTTATGTTTGATCATTATAACTTTCAGATATGTGCATCAGGTTCCTTACATTTCTGACAACTGCTTGGATCTTACACTAACCCACTTGACCATGGTTGGGGGGATTAACAGGGTGCCCTAGAAAGCTTGTATCCATAGGTTTTGGTTAGCCGCCAGGGGATATTTTTAAGAGCAATCATTCGCTCCCACCATATTATCATTTTACATCTTGTCTCCTATCCATCTATCCCACTCCCCTAGTCTGGACATTAGGATGACCTATTTGTGGGGTTACACCTTATCCTATGGGAAGAAGGGGGTAAAAGTAGCTGGTAAAAGATAAAATCCATAGAAAATAAAACCTAGAGATGCCTCGCCCAGGGATCCCCGAGAAGGCAATAAAAAGCCTCTCGATAAGAAACAAGAGGGACCCAAAGAAAAATGATAAAACAAGACCTAACTAAGAGGATGGGGGGTCTCATCATGAGCTGGCCCATTATGTTCATAGGTATCTAGCAGTATGACATTTCCATTATCTGGTTACCACGCCAGGGCAGTGACCCTTGGTTACCACGCCAGGGCAGTGTACCTTGACAGAGCATTTTGGCACATGCGGTAGAGCTTGGAGGCCCAATGAGGGCCAATGTTTGTCTTCTAGTGCTGAGATTTTCCCTAAAAAGGGCCAACGTCTCCCAAAAAGGGGCTGGACATCTTTCTTACTTCTCATTTAGCATTTTATTTAGCAGTTAAATGTAAAATAGTATGATTTTTAGTAGTCAGCCTTGTCGGCTGTTTTAATGACCTAACTTTTAATTAAAGGTCATTGGATGATATAAATTGAGGATGTTTTCCCTCATTTTGGGAAGAACACAACTCACTCATCAAGTGAGGTCTGATTTTTAGCGCCCTATTGGGGTTTTTGGCTGGATTAGTGATGCACAAATTTTGAAGGAAGAGTTTTCTTGGCATTTATGGTGTTTCTTTGGAAGGAAGGTGTTACAACTAGGGTTTGCTTGGATATTTCTCCATGAATTGTAAGTGTTTGTTTTGCAAAAATTCTCTTTGAATGGTTGTAGTTTAAATCTCTTGCATATTACTTATATATTGTTGAATCAAAACCCTAGGGGACAACCACACAAGTAGGTTGTTGTCTCATGTCCCCTAACAAAGAGACCTTAAACCATTGAATAAGAAAATAGAGCCTAGCCTTAGCTACACTTGTTTTCTTCATTCCTTATGCTAGCCGTACCTTTTTGAAGCCAAGAAGAATGAGACGTCCTTAGCCTAGGCTTACTACACTAGGGTCGTACCATTCTAGGGTTTGTTGACAGATCTTGTTTTAGTAACGTCTCCCTCATCAAAACCTCTTGTCTTGGTTAAATTTTTCTTACTGTGCAGCCATTTGCCGGGAAAGAGGAGAGAGCACAAGGCCTTGCCTTTGCAACACCAAGTGAACCTCTCTATCTTAGGGTTTCTACTTTTAAGGCCCTGCTTTAGCAACACCTTGAAAACCTACCCTCTAGTTCTTAGAAAACTCTTACCCTTCAACTCCTGCGTCCATCACTTATTGACTCCATTAACCCTTAGGCACTAATCCTTAGCCTCTAGTGTTGAAGTAATAGTGACTAAATTTTTTTTAAAAACCTTACAAATTTGAAACCCTAACTAACAACTAACCCTAAAAGCTGACGTCACCTCTAGGATATTTCATCTTGACGCAACAATTTTTATATGTGAGCAATGGAATGATGTTTAATGCATTGATTTGATTCAAGGAGAGATTACATTCATTGGATGCTATATTGTTCTGGTATTTATTAACAAGTAACATTATATTTCCATTGTCATTATTGCAAACATTGACTTCGTCAATATTTACTGTTGTATTTGCTCATATATTGAACTTAGATAGTCATTGATTTATGAAGTATTAACCATAATTGCATGTACTAGTTTTTTTGTTGTCTTGTCTCGAAAGCAGGTGCCTTCTCCTAGGTTTTACTTTATTGGACTATCTCTTTGGGTGGTAATCTGTGAAAGGGGAAACTAGCCTTAATCCTTTGAGCCTTTCCTTTTCAAACCCTAGGTTGCCAGGGATGTATCCCTTGGGTCTAGCCTCCCTAAATAGAAAGGACCTCCCCATTGTGGTGACATTGGGTGGGGTAGGTCCCTGTTACGCCAGTTTGGCCTTCTATTTTATAGCCTTTTCTCCTAGCTACAAACTGTGTGATAACAAGGGCCAAGGATGCAAAGATGTTACCTATGGGTGACTTTGTAGAAGGCAAGTTGTACCTAACCTGGATGCATTTTTTCCAAGCCCATTCTTTCCTTTTATTCTTTTTTTATTCTTTTATTCTTTATTTCTTTTTGTTCAAGAGTTAATCAGGGGACATTGCCCTGGCGTGGTGACCAGCGGTGACAGTGTTACCCATAAGTACTTTCACAGAAAAGAAAGGCTGGCTCGTGATGAGAACCCCTTTCCCTTGGACATGCAACCAAGGGTCACTGCCCTAGCGTGGTAACCAGCTAATGGAAATGTCATACTACTAGGCACCCATGGAACTAATAGGTTGGCTTGTGATGAGACCCCCTATCCTCTGACTAGGTCTTGTTTTATTATTTTTCCGGGTCCCTCTTGTTTCTTACTGAGAAGCCCTTTATTGCTTTCTCAAGGATCCATGGGCGAAGCATCTCGAGGTTTTATTCTTAGGATTTTATCTTTTACCAGCTTGCTTTTGCCTTTTGGGCCTTTAGCCCCTTCTTCCCATGAGATAAGGTGCAGTCCTGAAAATAGGTCAACCTAATGCCCGGACAAGGGGAATGGGATAAGTGAGCAAAAAAAAGATGACACAGTGATGTTATGATGGGAGCGGACCATGGCTTTTCATAAATCCCCCTAGTGGAAAACCAAAACCTACAGACACATGCTTGTTAGGGCACCTTGTCAATCCCCCCAAACATGGTCAAGTGGGAAAATGTATAATCCAAGAAGTTGTTAGAAATAAAAGGAATCAGATGCATATATTTAAAGTTTTTAATGATCAAAAGTGACACATACCATGATACCTGGACTAATTACCTCATGGAGCAAGAACCTTTTTTGATACAGGACCCAGCCGATGGTGATGGATGTTGTTGCTACTGACAAGATAAAGATGATGGAAGAAGAAAAGGTGGGCCCTCCAGGGCCATGCTCAAGTCAATCCTACTCTCAGTAATCCATGTCTAGGACCTGTGGGCCTCGAGACATGATCTCCTAGTTATCCCTGAAAGTGGGTGATAATAGGTGGGATTGGTTCAGTTACGCCAGTTTGAACTCTTTTCATCCATCTATTATCCTAACTACAAACTGTGCGATAGTAGGCCTATAAGGGACGTGGCAGGTGACTTAGCTAGTAGTGAATATGCTAATGTTTATGCCATTATTATAGTTCTTTGCATTTCATAAGATAAGAGCATAATAAGAACAAGATCACTGAGAAATACACATTCACAAGAGACACAACATTTATCCTGGGAAAATCTCTACGGGAAGAAAACCCAACAATTATCATAAATAGCTTATACAATGTTCAAGAGATAACTCAAACCAATACAGAAAGTCCTCCCCAAGAGATGCACCACTCTTCTTCTCCTCTCTCCAACTTGTAATTGCAGCTTGCCTCATAAGATAATGAGCAAGTGAGTTGTGTGTTTGAAGTGAGGTGCTAGCCTCTTATTTATATCAAACTGACACATGTGAAAGGTCACAATCTGGCAGGGCTGACCTCTCACTCTGGGTGGGTAAACCCACCTTTAATTAATTCTGGGTCTTCCATTATAACTGCTGGGGCCGACTTCTTATTCTGTCCTTTGTAATTGTCCGATGACCAATCCGCAAAAGGGGATTTGGTCCTTATACAATTATCGACATAATTAATCCTCAATGGGGATTAATCCAATAACAACAATAATAATAATGACACGATTAATCCGCAATGGGGATTTAATGCAATAATAAAATAATAATAAAAATTCTCTTCGCAGTTACATTATTTCAGCACTCCCCCTTAACAAGAAGGGTATTCTTCATCAACATCAGTGAGAGAGGTCTGCATCATCAGTGGCATCTGGAGGACAATATCATCAATATCATCTTGAACCATTGTATAACACATTTACGATTCATCGAAAGTTTTCTTCATCAACAACATCATCATTCTCGAAAGAATGCTATCATCATTTGGATCAAATATGTATCAGTAAAAATGATACCTCATCACAGCACTAGGCTGGCACATCACAGTACTACACTAGCTCAATGCCACAGCGGTTAAGCTGGTATCTCAGTGTCAGTAACATCTTGCTTTACGTATAACAACAAGGTCAGAAGCAAGTAATATCATCATCTCGCTTTACGTCTAACAACTAGGTCAGAAGCGAGGAATCACAACGTCATGCTTTACGTCTAACAACTAGGTCAGAAGCATGACTCATCTTGCTTTACGTCTAACAATGAGGTCAGAAGCAAGGAACACATCAACATCTCACTTTATGTCTAACAATGAGGTCAGAAGCGAGGAATCATCTTTCTTTACGTCTAACAACTAGGTCAGAAGCAAGGAATCAACGACGTTATGCTTTATGTCTAACAACTAGCTCAGAAGCATAACTCATCTTGCTTTACGTCTAACAACGAGGCCATAAGCATGACTCATCTTTCTTTACGTCTAACAGCGAGGTTAGAAGCAAGGATCACACGACGTCATGCTTTACGTCTAACAACGAGGTCAGAAGCATGACTCATCTTGCTTTACGTCTAATAGCGAGGTCAGAAGCAAGGATCACACGACATCATGCTTTACGTCTAACAACGAGGTCAGAAGCAAGGATCACACGGCATCATGCTTTACGTCTAATAGCAAGGTCAGAAGCATGACTTATCTTGCCTTATGTCTAACAGCGAGGTCAGAAGCAAGGAATACATCTACTCCCCCTTTCAGGGAAGGTCCTTTCGAACAATACTAAGATTATCTTGAAAGTGTTCAAACTTTACACGAGATAGAGGCTTAGTCATCACATAAGCAACCTGTTCATCCGTGCTAATGTACTGGAGCTTCAAGGCTCCTCTTTGTACCATTTCATGGATTAAATGATAGCGGATCTCTATGTGCTTCGACCTGTCGTGGAACACAGGATTCTCTGTCATTTTAATACATCTTTGATTGTCACATAGAATCACGGTTGCTCTCATATCCAAATCAAATAGGCCTGTCAGCAACTTTCGAAGCCATATAGCTTCGCAGCTAGAAGAACATGTGGCAATGTACTCTGCTTCCGCTGTGCTGAGAGAAATACTGGATTGCTTCCTACTCTGCCACGAGATCATAGCTGATCCCAAACTGAAACAGCATCTGGAAGTGCTTTTTCTGTCAGCAATGCTTCCTGCCCAATCTGCATCAGTATATCCACTCAGTGTGAAGTCATGATCTCCATCATAGCTAAGACCATAATCCACTGTACCTTTAAGGTACCTCATCACATGTTTTGCAGCCACTAGATGAACTCGTCTGGGCTCTACTAGAAACTGACTCAAGGTGTTCACTGCAAAATAGATGTGTGGTCTAGTGTTCGTCAGGTACATCAGCGATCCAATAATCTGTCTGTACAGAGTGGCATCTATCAAATCTGACGAAGTATCGACCAACAGCTTCAGCTTCACTTCCATGGGTGTATTCATGGACTTGCATTCTAGCATGTCGAATCTCTT
>ML812774.1:4506-18206 GCA_009831015.1 Picea engelmannii
TTTTGATATATCCTTCGATATTGAGGGTTTGAGGAGTGCTAATTCTATCCAATGCATTACACGATATCGTGGGAGTCAACTCTTCAGACGAAATTGCTTCTACGTTTTCATCTTGAGATGGTTCTTGTTCTTCTTCCTCTTCACAATCTATGTAGAATAATTTCTTCTCACCACATTTATGTCCCTTACTGTACTTGCTGACACAATTAAAGCATAAACCTTTTTCTCTTATTTCCTCCAATTTTTGAGGTGTCAACCTTTTAGGTTGAGGTGTTTTAGAAGAAGGAGAATTATTCTCTCTATAGCTATTAGTATTGGTCCTTCTAGTAGCCATAGCCATATTTTTACTTTCAAAATTTCTTGCCACCCTAAATGCATTCTCCAATGATTTGGATTCCCAAAGGCGAACCTCATGTTGAATGTTATCCTTTAATGTTCCTATGAATACATAATTAAAGTGTTCATATGTAATATTTGTTACCTTTATATTCAATCTTTGGAAGTTCTCAATGTGCTCTGTAACTGAACCCTTTTGCTTGAGATTTATCAATTGGCTAAATAAGGTATTTCTCCTTGTATCCTCATAGTGTTCTATCATATCTTCCATGAAAATTGTCCAAGTGACGAGTGATTTTCCAGAACAAATCCATCGATACCATATAAATTGATTGGGTTCTAAATATAAAGTAGCAATTCGTACCTTTTGTGTATGTGGCACATTATGTAGATCAAAGAATTGCTCCATCTGAAGTATCCATGTGATTGGGTCATTGCCATCAAACTTCCTCATATCGATCTTAGGAACGTGGTTGGTATTCAACCCAAAGTTGGAGTTACTCTATTATTGATTTAGCTTCCTTGTGTCTTCATCATGAATTTCATGGGATAGATTTTCACTTTCATGTGTCCTCTCTATTAGGAAATTTTTCAATCCTTCCATGATCTCCCATTTTAAACCTTCTATCATCTCTTGTAGTTCATTTTTTTCTACTGTATTCTTTTGTAAATCATTTATGTCCCTACTAATTTCTTCACCTTAATCAAGAGTCCATGTAGGATTTTCTGGAGGCTTATTTGGTGTAGAAGTTCCCTTTTTGGGTGGCATGTTGGCCAGGTATCACTTTTGAACCTTGATTTTGAAGTGGTTCTTCTAGACAATATTTCTTCTGTTGTGTCTCCAAAGTTTCATCCCTTATGGGTATGAAACTTTAATTTTTATAGTTATATGATATTTCTTCTTTGTAATGCCATAGGTTTGATCAAAATTGGATGTGCCAAGTGGAATTTATGGTAACTTCCCCATAACTTTCTTATTTTTTGCCTTTCCAGGAGATCTCACTTGTATAGCATTCCCCACACAAAATAATTGATATAAAATTCTGAAACTCATACCAAAAATACTAGAGACTGCCCACTATTTAATGCAACTGGTATCACTTAATTTGGATACTCTAGGAAGAAGTTATGATTGTTTTACTTGGAACACCTTCTTGAGACTAGTCAATAGGACTAGTCAGATACTATATCTTCCACGTGGTGTATATACAAATGTAAGATGACACAGAAGCTAAACGTTTTAATAGAGATACCTTACTAATTTGTGTGAATATCCTCCAGAGTTCAGGGTCTGAAACTTTACATAAAAATGTTTATAGCAAAAATTCTGCAATGACTCAGTTCAGGATGATTCCAAAACCTTATCTTTCACATGATGTATCTATGAAAGTGTAGGGCCTCAAAAGCTGAAATTTTAACTCAACATACCTTGATCCATGTACTAAATATCCTTCAAGTCGTTCCTTCTGAAACATTGTATAAAAACAGTTATAGAAAAAATTTCAGGGTGTCTCAGATGTAGCAGTGAAACCCCAAGACCTTGAGCTCTGATACCATATGTTAAAAACCAAATATCAATATATCATAGAAAAACCTCAGAATAAGTAATCAATGGCTTGAAAAAGAGATAAATTCAGATAATAATCCTCTTCGAGGGGGAAACCTTCTTATGCCCACATAAATGTACAATTACAATATGATTCCAAATGAAAATGTCTCCTTGGTATATATAGGAGACTAGGAGGTATAATTACAACTAATGAACTAAATCCGACATAAATACAATAACATAATTAATGTAATATGCCCCAATTAAGGGGTAATGAGCCATTATTTAGGGCTTAACACTTTTTCTCCTTACTTTATTATTTAAATAATCCTCCTTGACATTGTCACTTTTCTTTACCATTTAAATAATAATTTACTCATTTCAAGAACTATGACTTCTTTGACCTTTTGGGGCTTCAAGCCTACATATGAGGGTCCTTCATCTTCGTAGGGCATAAATCTCAAACCACGAGGAGTTATGTGACATTACACATACCACCAGAAATGGCATGACAAGCACTATCCATCTAGTATAGTTTCACTAACAAATTCACTGATATTCAACTCATTATTCCACATAGAATCATAACCATACTTCAAGGATAAATCAAGAACAAAGTGTCTTCCCATGAGGTATTTCACCATAAGGGGACCACCTTGGAGTTAATCCATTTGTACAGCTTATCAACCATGATAAGACAATAATGATCCATCTTTACATCTATCCAACAATGCATCATATACCAATGAAACCACATCGATCCATCTTCCTATATCATCATGTATCAATGACAACTCATTGATTCTAAGACATACATCAAACCTTTGGCATAAATCAATTACTTGACATCAATCAATCAATCATCCCTTGAAATCAATCAATCACTTGACATTAATCCTTTAACATCAATTAATTAAACCTTTGGCATCAATGACAACATGATCCAACATAGGTTCATTTTGGGATGCCATGAACCATCATTTTAGATAGGGACAATAGGTTCCTTAACACCTTTTGGTCTATTCTATGGTGTATATTGGGCACCAAGTTGACCAAATCGAATTCCTTTCATCCCAAAACATATGAATAAATAGAGGTGGTCAACAACATTATTGTGCATATCCCATGCATGTACACCTCCAAACATCCCCATACATGGGATGAGAGCCTCCCATATGTTTATCGTAGCTATAATAGAACCCTCCACAACTCTACTAGAAATAGACATTTTCAGGTGTTCTTAGGGTTCCATCCATTGGCCCCCATTGATGAAGCTCTATCCATTCAAACTTCCCCAATAGATTCCTCTCATACATGTAACAAGGTGGGAGAAGCAACAAAATTCATTGAATGTATCTATAACCTCCAACAATAGGTTCATGATATCTTGGAGACATAAAATTCCAATTATAAGTAGTGACATGATCAACATTGGGTTCCTGACAAGTTTCAAGTTGGTGAGAAGGTCTGGTTTCATTTTCAAAAAGAGTGCCTCATAGGAATATTATACCACTTTGATACAGACCTCCCACCATCACTAAGTTTGTGGGTGAAAATTCTTTTGAATTGATTATTACTCATTTCCTCAGCATGCACCTAATATTTAATGTGGATCTTGTTTTGAACATACTTCCCACCTATGTTGGACACCTCAGAGGTGGTTGAGAATTTTTCCCCTAATTAAATAAATCCTAAATGCATTGCATAGACTCCCTTGTATTGGATCATGGTCACCAGGATGGATGTAGTGTTCCCCACTACTAAACCCAACTATCTTTTTTTTTTATACTAATTAAATCAAAAGTATGGATGGTAAAAATGCCCATGCAACTCACAACATTTTTAAAATGTGAATGAAACAAATTTTACAGTCGCACAATAGCGTATAAATGCTTAAAATTCATATTAAGCACACAAAAATGAATTTACACAATCAAATGAAATTCATTGAGTATTTAACATGCATCTAGCAACATTTATAAGCATCCAAATAAACATATACACAACAACATATAATTCACCCAAGAAAAGAGTATATGTACAACGAATAAAATCCATAAATAAACACAATGTAACAGAGGCAAACATTTATATTTTAAAATAAATGTGAGAATATCCACAGAGGAAAGACATTCCACCCAATCATATATTTGGTGCTCCAAATATTAGTATAAAATCACCCCTAAGTTGGGGCTTATATGAATCCACGAGAAACAAGTGTCTCTCTTTTGTCTACTCACAACCCAACATAACCCACAACAAGATAATTTTCCTACAATTATCCCAATCCACCAACTCTCTTCCTCTCAACTTGGAAAACCCAAGGAATGGGATCACCATTCAATACAAACAATCCCTTGGGATTTACCACCTCGATCCAAGGCTCCAACATAGGTTAGCTAGGGATATCTCTTATTGGGGACTCCAGGGATGTTAGCTAAAACAGGAAAAGCTCATAGAAAGAAACTCACTATTGTAGGGTAACTTATTACAAAGAATATCACTCTATAGGACTAACAAATTTCTTCTTCATGATTTTATAACTTCAACAAGATGTCGCACGTTCCCACTATGTCTGCCTTCAAGATCCCACACTATGTTCTTCCTTGTCCCAAAAACTAACTATAAAAATTGTTCTCTTTTTCCCTACAAATTTCCATTTTTCGCCATGCTTCCTTGACTTTCAGTCTTCCCCAAAAGAATTTACTTGATTGAGACACTTCCCTCGTGATTTATTGTACTTATCCCATGCTATAAATAGCTATGTTAAGTGACTTATCACACCCACCCTATTACATGTGTTAAATCATTGGGTCTTTGATACACTCAAGAGGAAATTAGAAGGTTTAACACACACTAAAAATTTTAGAAAGTGGGTTGAGATTAATAGAAATGGGTAATCCCTCCCTTGGAATCCCTCTTAGAAAATTCTCTTCTCTTATGGAAACTCAACCCCAATTACTCTATCTATGTATGTTTGTAGTTGGTGATATACTTATTTTATTATTTTTTATATACAATGTTTACATATTACATCATTCGGCCCATGACCATATATCATATTTACATTATACATCGCTAAAATGAGGATAAAAAATGGATAATTTACAATGAAGGGAGGAATAATTGAGGTGGATACCGGTGTCCACCCACCTCTTCTACTAACTCATCACGGTTCTCCATCTTGATCATTTGTGTTATTCTTTTTTTTCCCTAAACTTCGAGCGCCATTTTGAGGCCCTAAACAATGTTTTGTGGCCATTTGGGACGCCTTCTATTTCCATGGAATGCCAAAGACTTGCATATAATTGTAGTTATCTATTATATCTTTCCACCAAGATACTAAATGCCACAAACTAAGATTATATGCAAAAATTTTGGCCCTGGGAAGTTGACGCATCAACTAACCACCTAGGGACTCACAAACCTTTTGGTGCTTCACCTCCTAGGGTTAGGGTTTTAGACATTTAATGTTTTTTATTTATTTTAAAAGGCCATTCTTGTGGACCATTTTATTATCTTTCTACGAATTAGCATATTTGACATCTCTTTCTCTTCATAGATTAGATACCACAATTCTATCCATTTTGTGTTCTACAATATTCTGTTATTTTATTCATTAATAGAAGTTGGGTTTCATTATATTTTTTTGTTATCCGGTATAGTTTTGTTTATATATCATGTCATTCTGAATATAATCAAGATAAATATTTTAGTATCATCATCATAATATCCAAAGCATGTAAAATAAATTAGAAATAACAAGGGCATCCAGCACATCATCAAAACACAGTGCAACATCATCACTCTTTTTTACTCCCTCAGGAGGAATTTCATTCTATCATGTCCTATGACATATGTGTAGTTGAAAACAAATGATACACTCCTCCAAAACTCATTGATTGGTTCAAAAAAATGATCCTAACACTTTATGGTTTCAAATAATGTAACATGGCCATCATTTCCACTACCATCAAAGTGGAAATTTCGATCATACTAAGTGTCGTTGAAGACATCCTCCTTGGAGTGTCATGTTCCTTGAAATATTCCCTCACCTAAAAGACTCTCTTTCAATAGTTTTGGTACATATTTTCCTGGTCATACGTAGAAATTTCAAGTCTCAATCCCACCATTGTCAAAAATCGTATTGACACATTGCCTAATGTTGTGCATTTTTTTATAGAAACAACGATGTATTCACCCTACCAAAGAGATGGCCATCAAAGACAAGATTTATAAGCTTCATAAAGCTAGTTTTACCTACCAAATTACATATACTTCTTAGGTATCCAACCCTATCCCTGTGATCAAAACGAAAGGGACAATTCACATTTCTACAAACTTTTGGGACTTAAATCAAGATTGTCCCAAAGTCAAATTCCTGATACCATTTATTGATCAAGTCATTAATACATATGGAGGAAATGAAGTCCTTTCCTTTATGGATGGGTTATTTGGCTACAACCAGATCCTGATCCACCACATCAATCCATACAAAACTTATTTCACCACATCATGGGGAACCTTCACACACTGCTTCATTCACTTCAGTCTAAAAAATTATGGAGCCACCTTCTAGTGGAATATGACTTATATATTTCATGATATTTCCCAATTCATATTAGCTTACTTGGATGACCTCATGGCTAGATACAAGAAGTGATCCCAACATTTGGAAGACCTTCACATCATCTCTTAGAGACATCAAAAGTACAAGATTCGCTTGAACTCAAGTGCATCTTTTACATCACTACTAGAAGTTTATTGGGTTTCATCATTCCCTAGAAAGGAATCATGGTGGCCCCCCTAAAATTCCATGCTATCAATGATATCTCTCTTCCAAATAATTTGCACCAACTATAAATTCTACAAGGAAAGTCCAATTTCTTTCAATGCTTTGTCCTTGATTACGCCACTTACACACATGAATTATTATGTCTTTTAAGACAATACATTCCCTTCATATGGAATGACCAAGATTAACAATCATTTGACGCATTAAAATCCACTCTTTCCAAAGCTCCGTTAATCATTCCTCATAAATTTAGTATGGATTATATCATTTATATCTCTACTTAAGAAGTCTCTATTGTAGGAGTCATAGTCCAACAAGGGGATGGTGAGAAGGAGAATGTCATATATTATGAGAGAAGAAACCATTTAGGGACCCCCCTAAATTAGAATCATAAGGAGAAACTAGATATTTCCTTGTTTCACATATAAAAACACCAACCCTATGAAATACTTACTCATTCGATGAGAGTTCAATTATAAATTCACCCAGTGGATCATAATTCTCTAAGAATTCAATCTAGATTTCAATACTCCCAAGAGTATGAAGGTTCTCATACTTACTAAGTTCATCACTGACTTTCCATATGACATCAAAGACCCTCCAATGAAAGAAAATTTCTTTGATGAGAACCCATTTCGAATATTGTTTGATGACTCATGGTATGAAAATACCCTCACCTATCTTCATAGACAATTTTTTTAACCAAAACTATCTCAAGATGATTATCAATACATCCACCATCAATCCCCCAATATCTCCTCATAGGATATTTTCTTAAATATCAACGGGGAATGGATATTATCTTACGACATTTTCTTGCACTTGAGGAATCCAAATGAGTCATGAATGATTTCCATAGAAGTGGCTATGAAGGACACTTATTAGGAATTTCCACTTTTCAAAAGGTCATTTGTGTTATTTATTTTTTGCCTACCCTCTTCAACTACTACATTCAGGAAGTCAATTGATGCACAAAGTGTCAAATATTCACTCACAAAACATCATCTCCACTAGCTCCCCTACACTTGGTCATCACTGTTAGTCGTTATGTAAGTGGGGAATCGATTTATAACATGAAATCCACCATATAGAGATGGACACAAGTACATTATTGTGGCCATTGAATACTTCACCAAGTGGTTTGAGGCCATGACAAATTTCAACAATACAATGGACATTGCCACTAAATTTTTCTTTAACTACATCATTACTCATTTTGAGGTTCCCCAGTAGCTAGTCTCAAACCAAAAAAAAAACACTTTGAGAATGAAATGTTTCAGGAACTATCCTCCTTCCTTAAATTCACAAGTGAATTTTCTCTTTCTTACTATCCATAAATGAATGGCCAAGTTGAGGCCATCAAAAAATTCCTCAAAACCATGCTACAATGGACAATTAATATAGACAAAACCAATTGGCACCACATATTTGTCTCTACACTTCGAGCCTACCAGAGCGTAGTCAAAAATATTATAGGATTTATCCCCTTCCACGTTGTCTATGAAGTGGAAGTTTTCTTTCCCATGGAGTACGAGATACCAACCCTCCAGACAAATTTCAAGCTATTGTTAGATACCACCCCTCTAAAAATATGCCTTGTCTCCTTATAGATCATAGATAAAGATCAATTATCTTAGATACAAACTAAAAAAGAAACAAAAAAAAATTCCAATGCCACATTTGACCATCAGGCTCACCCACAATAATTTAATGAAGGTGACCTTGTTCGGGACTATGACATTTCTCATGATACCCTAGGACCATGGATGTTTGACACACTTTGGCAAGAACCCTCCATCATGAAGTAGTGCCTCACTTGAGGAGAATACATGATTTCTTACCTTGAGGGTGGCCTATTCAAGGACCCCATCAATGGGTTGTACTTGAAGAAATTTTACCCTTGAGTAGCTACCTACTCCAACCTACTATCATTTATGCATTCCAATCTATACAAAAAAAATACAATTTTTTTATTCTTTTTATGCATATTCACTCTTTTTTAAACTCTCTTTATCACTTGTGTTGTCTTTCTTTATTATATGAGTCATCCAATGACATACAACATAATATTTGTCGATGGTTCTAGTCAATGAATTGAGAATAATTCATCTATGTCTTGTGCCATTTATCCACCTTTGCACACACTACTCTAGTTAATTTAGTGTACGATTAGTTCCAACAATGAATAACAAAGAAGAGTATGATGTTATAATCGTCCTACTAGCTAATTCTACTCACCTCAACATTTGTCACTTCAACGTATTATTGGATTCTCAACTTGTCACCTCACAGTTGAATACTGTTAACCATGTTTTTGATCCCTCTGTATTTAGAAAATACATGCAAGTCAAACTTCTATCAAGAAATTTTGAATCTATCACTTTCATACATTTTCACAGAAGTGGGAATTAGTTTGTAGAAAACATTGCAAATGAATATTTATATTGACATCTATCACATTCAAATGTTTTTTTTCATTATTTATATCATCAATATAATCATGTTTTTAAATCATCATCATAATACGCAAACCATGTAACATAAATTAGAAATAACAAGGCATCCATCACATTATCAAAACACAGTGGAGAGTCATAAAATGTTGGTGTGTGTCTATATATATATATATGTGTATGTGTGTGTGTGTGTGTGTGTGTGTGTGTGTGTGTGTGTGTCTACATACATACATACATACATACATACATATATATCCCTAGCCCCAAGCTAGGCCACACTACGTGAAACCCCAAATTCTGACACAACTACTTCTTTCGACTTTCTTTGAATTTCTTGGTTACGTACCCAACCACCTAGCTAAGTCTCGTTTCCTCCATTATTTTTTCTCTAATACCACAATGTGGCATCTCTTCTAATGGTAAATGTTTCAAAGTAGCTCTGATACCTGGATGTAATATCCTCATTACTGTCATACTCAGAAAGAATCTAACTTTGATACCATAGTGTAACGTCCCTATCCACGCACATTGGCCATGTGACACCAATTTGTTTATTTTCAGTCATATTAGGCTTACATATTTTCTTAGAATTACTTCCTCTACAACTCTGCTATTTTTATATGATAAGTCCTACCATCAACAAGTCTAAAATATCTTGGATATCATCTCATTATCTTAAGATGCCCTACAGATGAACATGTTATCACCCCATAAATTATGGGAATCAACTGATGACTTGGATATTATCTCTATATAGTGTTTTTGTTGACAAATGATTTTTCATTCTGCAAATAATTTGAAAAGAAAAGAAAAGAAAAAGAAAAGAAAAGAAAAGAAAAAGAAAAAGAAAAGAGGGCATAAAAGAATTGAAATGAAAGCCCCATGCAATAACGGTAACTTGTTCATACCTTTCAAGCATGGCCAAGTTCTTTTTAAATTTAATGTTGCTAGGTTAGTGAATAAATCTGACTAGACTGTCTAATCCTGGTCAGATATCCCTTAGGTTAGATTAGTGAATAAATCTGACCAAATTGTCTAATCCTGGTCAGATAGCCCTTAGGTAGAGTAATTTCTTAACCCAACAGTTTAATCTGGGTTAATTGTCCTAGGAGGATAGGTTATTATGTAGGGTAGTTGCTTCATTTGCTTCACCACCCATGAAACCAAATTGATGAAAATGCTACACCATATCTCCATTGCCTAAGAATAGTTTAGATGATGTCCCCTTGGTGGTGTCTATGTGAAAAATTGGTGAAAAACCCATAAAAGCCACTTATCCTAAGTTTTCCCGACACATCCCTTTTCTGCTCATGGTTTATATTTCCTACACTTATCAGTGGTCCAAATCATGGCGCCTAGATCTACGACGCACAGAGCATTCCAGACCCCCCCTAGTGTTCTTCTTTTAACCAAGGGGGGGGTCCGAAATTGGCAATAAGAATCGCGCAGATCTGGACGGTCCCAGAACGAGCCCGTTGATCCACGGCCCAAATTTGATTCCGGACCCCCCCATCCATTTTTCCTTTAATGGAGGGGGGGGTCAGGAATGAGGAATAAAGAATGCGCTAAGATCTGCGGCCAGGAAACAGGCGCGCAGATCAACGGTCTACAACAGATTTTAGACCCCCCTTGGTGTTATGCTTTTAATCAAAGGGGGGGGGGTCCAGAATGGATATTCCCTCCGACGGGCCCATTATCATAGGTGGCACAAATCTATTGGTCCTGAAGGATTTTCACCATATGTCATCTGACAGCCTCCATCACTCAAGGACATCATCCTCCACTGATACCACTTGCTCCGCTTGTTCCTGAGTTGTGTCCCATCCCATAACTGTTGTTAGTCCCTCACCCCTTTCACTCATGAACAACCCCTTATTGCGACTTTTACCACCAATCCCTGGCCGCCACGTCACCCGTCTGTATACTTTGGCCACCATCACCTGCCACCTCATCCCAAGTGGCCCATTGTCCATTTATTACAAGATCACATACCCGTTATCCCACTGACATGTCTCCCGCGTCTGACCGACCCCAGTTTTGAATAAAAATACCGTTATTCCCCTTTCATTTGTTAGTCATCCATCACGCCAGAACACTTACCTCTTATTCCTCCATTGCTTCCCCGTCGCCTTCATCCACAGCCAGTTGACCCCAGTAACATATTGTTTATTGCAGGTACTGTTGCAGAGATGGCAACAAAGCCAAGACCAGCGGAAGGAGAAGAGAATCCTTTTCTTCCTCCTCCTATCGACTTGGAGAAAATCTCGTTGGTTGATAAAGATAGATTGATCTCAGATACCATTTGCGACGTCGATTTTGCATACCTCCAGTCATGGCTTCGAGAAGTGTTTCTGGATCAAACCGATGAAATTGGACTCTGGGAGTCCAATTTACCCCTGTACCTTTTCCCCCAAATCCATCACTTTCCCGAATTCGCTCTCAAATTCCAAGCCCATTATATCCCCGACCAGAGGGCCATCATCTCTTCATCTGGAGACGTCCTCTTCTTCATCACTCCTAAAGACATTGACCAGATGATACAAATTCCCCGTGCTGAATCTGCGTCCCCTTTCAATTTAGAAATCCTCACTGAGTTATATCAGAAAATGACATTTCCCCAGAGAGCTCAGATATTCTAGCTTTTCCTCCCCACTTCCGCTCCATTCCCTTCCACATATCCCCCTTACCCGTCATCCGTGTTCTCCACCAAAGGAAACTGTTATCACTGAAATTTCGTCTGCACATGGCGACAAGAAATCCACATCATCAAAACAACAATGAAGTCATTCATGGAACTGAATTAATCTCACAGCACTGTGGAAGGGCCAAAAACTATACGAAGTAACCAAAAATTGAAGGGCTCTTTACAGCAGTGTGGCGCACATGCGCATGCGCGGGACAAAGACGTGTTATTAGCGCATGCATGCTCGACGCACGTCTGTCAGCACAAAAACCCACGCACCTGCTAATATGACGCATTAATTGAATAGGTCAGCCTCCCAACTGCCTACGGACCGCCCCCCAAGATGATTTGACTCTCAAATCAGAGCCGGATCTGCAAAATCGGCGGGATAATGACCTAAATAAACCCTAAACGGGTCCCTGTTCACACTTTGAGAAGGTTACGTGACCGCCCGGGAGCTGCTATAAAAGGCCGTGAGGATTCACTATTTTGGCAAGGAATTCTAAGCACCGTTATGTTGTTCAGATGGTTAAGGGCTCATCCTTTAACAACAATCCATCAGCTGCATCACCCAGAGTTCTTTCACTGCTGTGCACAGTTCATCTCACTTGTAAGGAAAGCAATTTGTGTTGAGGGCCCCGAAGAGCCTTCCGCTGGGGGGAGAAGGAACCTCTAGTCTCTTTCTTCAGCATGCTCTGGTTTCATTAATACACCAGCCTGAAACAATTGGTGACCCATGTGTCTTGTGTTTGATGTTCTTTGTTTATTTTCGTAGTGTTATTTGTTTTCAGTTGATAGTTAGATTGTAGTTAGTTTTGTTTTCTTTAACCCTTTGCTCCACAATTGTTCTGCCCTACCAGACCCAACAGGGTATGCAAGCACTCTCCATTTTCTGACCTGGTGACCATTTGAACGCGAACAGACTGGCGACCATACTGGGGATTTAGGTATAAAATCCTCCCTCAATTGGGTTTAATTCGATTTCCTTTTTGTTTTATTAACTTGCAGGGACACAAAACGGCCTTCGTCGACCTGCTAGCCAGTCGATTCATAGGAGAATCGAGAGAAATCCATTCAGAGTTTCTTTCTCAGTAATTTATCACAAGCGCATGGGTATTCCACCCCACAGACGCACACATGCGCTTTGGTTCTTAATACAGTCCACGCGCAGGTCCCACACGCGCCTCTGTCTATACTAACAGTCGCGCATTGGAACTAAATTTTTCATTGTAAGGTTTTGGATGTGGGGAAAGTCAGTTTACTTCTCAAGAATGATGTCATGCATGCTCTAAGTACTGCACCACTTAGACCCCTCAACTTATAAAGGGGATAGTCAAACAAACATAGGCACTTAGGTGGATAAAAATCATTTTTCCATTATTTTCTTTTCGCCACGTGGATGGCTTGCTTTGATTTGTAATCTAAGTTGAACATCAAATTGTAATCACATCTAAACTCACATTCGGGACTAGAAGTTGCAAGTAACAATCTTGAGTATGCTCTTCTCTCGCACCATTAAGCGATTTTGAGAATCAGAAAAAGATTGCGAAAACGATCTCATCTCCCTTTAAACAAAAATTTCAAAACTTTTAGGAGAGGACAACGGCTCTTTCGAGACCCCTCTTAGCTTCATTTTTCAAACGCATTCTTGTAACGGGCCCATACATGCCCACATGTCAACAAATCTAGAATAGTGTTTGAATTTCTGCTTTCTTAGATCAAAAAACTAGGAGAGTTTAAAGTTTGTAACGGGCCCACACATGCCCACATGTTCAATCTAGGATAGTTTCATGCTTTTTTCTAGATTAACTCACACATAGGGAGTTAAAGGATAGTAACAGACCACAATGTCCACATGCTAGTCTCCTAGGGCTTTTAAAA
>ML812774.1:36282-50208 GCA_009831015.1 Picea engelmannii
CACCCTCAAATGCCAAGCCCATTATATCCCCGACCAGAGGGCCATCGTCTCTTCATCTGGAGACGTCCTCTTCTTCATCACTCCCGAAGACATTGACCAGATGATACAAATTCCCCATGCTGAATCTGCATCCCCTTTCAATTTAGAAATCCTCACTGAGTTATATCAGAAAATGACCTTTCCCTAGAGAGCTCATATATTCGATCTTTTCCTCCCCACTTCCTCCCAATTCCCTTCCACAAATCCCCCTTACCCGTCATCCGTGTTCTCCACCAAAGGAAACCAAATCATTTCCTCCCTTTGTGCCCTACTAGGTTACTATTCTGACCAATGGGTGGATGAGCCCATCTTGGGTTTTCTATCTATTTTATCAAATGATGAAAATCCCACAATGCATTTCAATTATAGCACCTTCTTGGCCGACAATATTCATGAACAGTTCATTAATTTTGGCACAGAGGGCATGTTCAGATATTCTTCTATACTGGCGTACATGGTCGTTTACTTTCAAGCTGACAAATTCAGTTTCTCCATGCAAAATATGGATGCAGATGGAAGGCCACAGCCAATCACAACATGGACTTCTCTTCTGAAGCACAACTCCACAGAGTATAGCTTCAAGGTTTTCATTGATCTTTTCTATCACCCGGTGGTAAACATGTTGGGTGGCAGGCCTGAGCCACGAATAAATGATGAGGTCCAGAGAATTCTACATCTTTCGGATAATGCAAAGACAGGAGACTGGCACCTATATCAAAACCACACCGAGATTAGAGTTTTCGGGTGCGAATTGGCACCCTGCAAGATGCCAAAGTACGTGCTGGTAAGAATCTTTGCATTAGAGTATATTAGACAGATTATGAATTCAGACGACATTCATTTCGTCTCATTGAAGAAAAATAAGCAACTGCGCATCAAGGGGCAGATAGGTTCTTTTATATGCAACAGTCGTGGTGCCGAAGAAGAAGCGGACCGGATGCTGAGAGAGATGAATTTTTTCTTAAGCTTCTCATGGCACCATGATCCATCCAGGATCATTTCAGAAATGCGGGCGAGGAATAAGAATATCCCGTATGTGCATGAGTCCAAGCCCGAGATCGAAAAATTTGCAAATCAGACAGTATGGGTGCCTGACACCTTAGTCGAAGTGGAACAACAGGTGCCCTTGATGAGTGAACCACCCACTACCACACCTCAGGTCCCCAAGGAGAAGAAGCCCTAACAGGATTCGTCTCCACCTGTAACAGAGGTGTCATCAGAGGAGTTCCAAATGCACACCAAGAGGCGAAAGACAGTTTCAATGCCTGGCACGACAATGGAACAAGAAGGCCCACCTACCACAGTAACTACCCCAGTGATCAAGCCGGTCATTCTACCTTTTGGTTCGAGCCAACATAAGGCAATCACAATAGCAATACCGAAGAAATCCACAGATTCTCCCCTGGATTCTCAGCCAAGCAAAACTGGGCCCAAGTTGGGCATTTTCGAGAAGTACGAATTGATCAAGAAAAAGAACCAGACCCTCACCAGCAGTACTTACACCCAGTTTCGGAAGCAGTCGTCAACTGCGCAACACAGGCTATTGTCTGCATTTGATACAGAAAAGGGAAGAATTCACATGGCCTAGCTCCAAGCCCAGGTAATGGATCCCAAAGTGATCTCAGACTACAAGAGGGCCACCTTCGAATTCCAGGCGAAGGACGTGCATCCGATAGATCAGATGGATCTGCACAAACAAATAGGGGAGATGGTTTTTCACACATTGGCACACGCTTCAGCTTCTGGAGAAAAATTTCAGGTATCACTGAACAATGCTCAGACACAACTCAAGCTGGAGAAAATATCGTCTTTCGCAAAAGACAACAGAATCAAGATGTTGGAGGATCTGGTCCTCAAGATCAGTTATGATCCTGCGAACGTCAAAGGAGCAGAAGAGATGATAAAGAAGAAAAATGCAGACATTGCCTCTTTGAGGAAACAACTAAAACTCCCACCTACAGAAGACTCATAGGCAAAGGAGATAGCGGAGAAGGAAGGCGAGAAAGATGAAATGCTAAAGCTGCTCATGGAGCAGAATGCTCAGCTCAAAGAGATGGAGGCTGAGATGGAGAGATTACTTAAAGAGAAAGAGCAGATGAAACCAATGGAAGTCATTCCATTGAGTGCCATTCCTATCTCAGGATCAAGCACAGCAACAGTGATAGCAATTCCATCAGCAACACCAGTGTCACGACCAGAAGCGACAACAGACCTTGACAAATCCATGGTGAAGATGAACCTACAAGAGACTGAAATCAACAGGCTGAAGAAGGAAGTCGAGAACCTCCAAGAACTCAAAACCTCTTTCCAAAATAGTCTATCCAAAGAGAAGGAGGTAACTGAGTAGCTAAGGAAGGAACTACAGCATCTCCAAAAACAAACAGTGGCAGGGAAGACTTTGGCTGAGGTCAAAGAGAATGCATGGACAGACATCATAAAGTCCACAAATGAAATATGGCCAATGATCCAGATTATGTTTGAACAGAATGAGTTGCTCCAGAGGAGTAAACAGGCCATTGAGAAAATCAGATTAGAATTGGGGGACAGACCAAGTGAGGCTAATGATATCATCAAATTCCTCAATTCCAAAACCAGAGAAGAGTTAGAAGAGCTGAAGATAGAAGACAGAACAAAGACAATCCTGGAGGTCAAGAGGGTTTTGACCAAGAGAGGATTAATGTTGCAGCTCAAAGAGAAGGTTCAGGTAATGGACCAGGGGGTACAAAAGTCTTTCAATAAGATTGATGCTCTCCAGAAGAAGGGTCTCCCCGCTCTGAAAGTTATCAATGATAAATTGATGACAGTCCCAGATTATAAAAAGAGACTATCTGAAGTGTCTAAAGACAGTTCAAAGTTCGCTGGCATACAAGGGAGCATCACTGGAAAATCCTTCCTGGATGCCCTTCATTTGGACATCAGTATCCAACATGAGATTCGATACATTTTCCTCACAAATCCCATGTTTGCTAAATATACGGAAATGGATGAAGTGTATCGGAGACTACTCAAAGTCACAGTGCCTAGTCATCTCAGATGGGAAGAACTCTGCGATCTTCTCGATTAGCATATGAGCAGCCTAGGTCCAGTCACCAGTCCAGTCAGAAGAGGTTACACCTCGCCAACGGCCTACCCCAGAAATTCCGCATGCAGTTGTATCGAGTCATCAAGCAGTTTTGATCAATTAAATTAGTTAGACTAAAAATAGAATGAGCACGTCCTGATCAGTTATGACAGGAACGCTTGTAATTTGAATTATAAATACTTCACCTTTCGAAGTATTAAGGGTTGTTGATATTTACACCCTGACACTATCAGACTGTAACCATTTGGGAAGAGATCTGCCATTAATAAAGAGGAAGCACTTTTACATGATTCTTGCGTGTATTCACTGGTGACGTTTTTCTCTAAGTTGAATGTTTTTCTTGCTTTGTGATCATATTTTTTTTCTGAAACTAATCTTTAAAGTAACGTATGTTGTAGGATTTATCTTAGATACCCTGTTTCTGACTTTAAAGGTTTTAATGTTTATCTTCTAAGGTTTTCAATTAAGGAATTCTTAACTACTTCTTAGTTGAATTTATCTTTCCCATCTTTTCTTATGTCCATCATTTAAGTTATTAAAGATCCAGTGAGTATATTATCTCGCCCTTTGAAAGTCTTCTTTGGCGTTTTTGGTTTGTATCTCATATTGATTATAACATAGACCCCATAGCCCAATGGAAGTGTAGACGGTCTCAACCAATTCAAAAAGCACTTTTACAACAAAACCTACCTGATCCTTTACCTAGCCTAACATATAAATTAAAAACAAAGCTAAATCATATAGAGAGATCCCTCTCTAAAGCTAGAAGGGCTAGATCCCATCTTTAAAAGCGGTTGGATAAAGTTACCTTTGCGATTTCCTTCTTTTTCAACCTCTAGGAAATTTAAAGAGTGCTAACATAATGGAGACCGTACTGGGGAAGAACTTAAAAATTGATATTTTCACGTTTTCTTTCCCCTGAAAAGAGCGCTTGATTTCAAGGAGAAAGTAATGTTTAGAGGTTGATCAAACTTTGTACATATTATTTTCATACTCAAAAAATTAAAAAAAAGTATATATATAAAAACCAAAATTAGTTCTGGCTTCCAAGAAAGTTCACACTCGATCTCATCCCAACCCAGAACTCTCAACAGTGATAGATAACCCTGAACATTTTCTCAGGCGAAAGGCCTCGGCTGTTGACTCAGGGAGTCATACTTCCCTGCATAAGTCTCCTTCCTTTTCCAGAGAACCATATATCTCCCAAAACCTCGACCTTGATACACTTCCACAGAGAAGCCTGGTTAGAACCCGTTCTGACAGTTTTGTGACTGAACTCGTTTTTTACCCCACTGTGTTGAAACCCCGAACCCCCGAAGTCTTGTCTCCCATGACTAATCTGCAAATCATCACCTTAGTACTGTCTAGTCCCTTTTCACCCCCGTCTTCAGCCGCTACATCTCCAACCTTCCAGGTTATCATTCAACCTCCTCCACCCATCATGGCCGCCCGATATGCCCCTTTGGTGCTGGCTGCGCTGCTACACGCTATGCCCCAAGACTACCAAACAAGACTTACACAGTTCGATGCAACCGGACCCTTAAACGCCCAACAACATGTGGATAAGATGAATGACTATTTTGACCTGCAAGAAGTTGACGAGGCTGACGTTCAAATGCGACTGTTTGCCCAGAGTCTGATAGGAGACGTCAAGAAATGGTTCAAAGCTTTACCTTCCGTCTCAGTTCCTCACCTTGTTGCATTCCAAAGAAGTTTTCTTGACAGATGGGAGGTAAAGAAAAACCCTCTCCAAATACTGTCAAAGTACGAGAATATAAAAATAAATCAAGGTGAGACGGTACAATATTATTGCATCCGCTTTAACAACCTATACAATGCAATCCCAACTGAAATCAAACCTCCACAGGGTTTGGCTTTGATTAAATTCCCTAATGGATTTGATGCTGAAATGTCTTACCAATTAAGAGAAAGAAATGTTGCCACCCTAGAGGACATGCAGAAAAGTGCTATTAGTGTGGAGGCCAATCTGTTGGCGAAAAGGGCACGTCAAAGGTCAGAAAGAAGAGTCACGATTAAAGAAGAACCTTCCACGTCGACCACTGATTCCAAATGGGATTCTATGGTCAGGACATTGGAACTAATGCTGGAAAGAGAGAATATTTCAGAAAGAAATCCTCCGAGAGACAACACACCTGCTACCCAGATTCAGAACCCCAATTTTAGAAGAAACCCTCCTCAAATCAGATAGAGAGATCCTAGGGATCAAAGAGATCAAAGGGATCAAAGAGATCAAAGGGATCAGAGAGGTCTTGATCAACCGATCAGACCTCCTCTACAAGAAAACTACGCTGATGAAGGGGGTGAAATGATTGAAGAGCCGGAAGACACACACATCAACCTCATGGGAATTCATGACAATGAGGCTATTTTCCTCACTCAAGAAGAATAGGAACTCTTTCTGCTAAATCAAACGAAGGTAAGTGAAGAAGCCGAAGATGCGGAACAACGGGCCTTTGAGAATGCTATTCTAGAAGTACATCGGAAATAAAATCTCCGTAGCAAGAAGATAGAAGGGAGTTCGAAGACAAAATGGACTTCTTCCAAGAAGACGACCGAAACACAGAAGATAGTTGAAACCAAGAAAACCCCCGAACCTTCTGCTGAGAAGACTCCTAAGAAGACTTCTGAGAAGACTACTACCGAGAAGATTTCTGAGAAGAGTAAAGCTGACGTTCCTTTGAAGAAAAACATCACCATTCTGAAAATACCATCACAACTTGGTGCTTCACATGTTAACCCGTCGAGTACTTCTGAGCCGAAGAACCTGGCAGACAAATCAGAATTGATGAGCCAAGGCAGAGTTTTTACACCCTTTATCCTTGAAGGGGAATTGGCAAAAATAAAAATTCCCATCCCACTTATAGAGTTGATGAACAGAGATGGGTACCGTTCACAGGTAATAAAAGCACTGGCCATTGAACCTCACATAGGAACCAAGGCCTTGACTATTGGATCAGTGACCCATTCAGACACCGTGAACCTTACTGACGATCATCCCGAACTTCTTTTCGGACCTGAACTAGATGGTCAAGACGATACCGGTGATGTAGCTCCCTTTTACATCAGTTTAAACATACACGACTTGATATTTCATAACGCTATGCTGGACTCAGGTGCCTCACATAATCTAATGCCTAAAGCAGTAATGGAAAAACTGGGACTGGAGGTCACTAGACCATACAAGGATTTACATTCATTCGACTCTAGCAAAGTCAAATGCATTGGTTTGATCAAAGACCTATGCATCACCCTGGTTCAGATCCCTTCAAAAAGCATGGTAATGGACGTGGTGGTTGTAGACATCCCACCTAAGTATGGAATGTTTCTATCCTGGTCTTGGGGATCTAAGTTGAAAGGAACCCTGCAGCTGGATATGTCTTACGCCACTATCCCAGTGTTTGGGCAACAGAGGAGGTTATACAGAGAAACACTGATGAAGTACATCGTCAATAGTCAAGAAAAGCCGCACAATTACCCCCTTTACTCTACACATTTCGATTTAGATTAGTTCATCTTGTACAATGATGGTGATACAAAAGAGCAAGATACTCAGCTGATGGAAGATGTATCTGGTCAAGATGAAGGTCCAGAAGTCGGTGAGGTAGCAAAGATGAAAAATGTAATCACTGAAGAATTCCCTGCTAACTTCTGGAGTATGGATTTTGATGGAGCTGTGAGTAAAGAAGGAGTAGGAGCTGGAGTCTGGCTGCATAATCATCGAAACAGGTATTCAGAGAATCATTCCTACAAATTAAATTTCCAGTGCACTAACAATGTTGCTGAGTATGAATATTTAATGCTCGGTCTGAAGCTGTTGAAAACGGTTGGTGCTAAGAAGATAATGGTAAGGGGTGACTCTAAATTAATAATCAAGCAAATTAAAGGTGAGTATGCTTCTAAAAACCTGCGCCTTAGAGCCTACAGGAATGTTGTTCTTGATGCTTTGAAGTGTTTTAATGAGGTTTACTTGCAGGTAATGCCGAGGGGGCAGAATATTCTGGCCGACGGATTGGTTACGTCAGCAGCCTCCTGCAAGATTCCTTTCCGCCAAACAAACCCATACACTGTTGAGGTGAAATGCAGACCGACGGTTCCCGATAATATTAGGTACTATCAAGTGTTTGGAAATGATGATCAGATAGAGGATTTTTTGCAATGCAAGAACGATTTTGAATGTACTAATATAGATTTAGAAAATGAAGACGAAAATGTAAATAGTTTGAATTTTGAAATAGATAGTGTGAATAATGTAGATTCAAGAGTAGATACAATTGATTCAGGAGAGTTAGGGGATGATGAAATGGATTCCGATGTTTTACAGTTGAAAAGCAATGTTTTACCTACTAGAGGTCTTGTTCCTTTAGAAGATCTGTTTGACAGTAACAATGTAGCTAAGAAACCCAAAATAGAAGCTCATGGACAAGAGATAGAGGACTGTAATATAGGAACTGAAGAGAAGCCTAGGATGGTCAAACTGTCCAAATCATTACCCCCAGAACAAAATCTTAAATACATTGAACTATTTAAAGAATATTCAAATGTTTTTTCCTGGGGCTATGAAGATTTGAAAGCCTATGATACTAGCATCATACAACACAGAATTCCCATAAAGGAAGACCAAAAACCATTTAGGTAGAAAATTAGGAGGATAAATCCCAAGTTGCTTCCTCTGATAGAAAAAGAAATCAAGAAAATGTATGATGCCAAGATCATAGTCCCTCTACGTTTCTCTAAGTGGGTTTCTAATTTAGTCCCTACACGGAAGAAAACCGGGGAAATCAAGCTCTGTATTGATTTACGAAATATGAACAAAGTATCCCTGAAAGGTAATTACCCATTACCGAAAATGGGCCACCTCCTGCAAAGAGTGGTCGGGTCCAGTAGGATATCTCTGTTGGATGGTTTCTCAGGCTATAACCAGGTCCTAGTTCACCCGGACGATCAAGATAAAACCGCTTTTACCACACCATGGGGCACTTTCATGTATGTGAAGATGCCTTTTGGTCTGATGAACGCAGGAGCCATGTTTCAGAGGGCAATGGATATTGCCTTCGTGGAAGAAGCAGGTAAGTTTATTTTCATTTATTTAGATGATGTGACTATGTTTTCCAAATCCGATGATGAACACCTGTGGCACCTTAGACGAGTTTTTGAGAAATGTAGAAGGTCTGGGATTTATTTAAATCCTAAGAAGTGTCTTTTTGGGTTAGAAGAGGGAAAACTGCTTGGACACATCATCTCTAAATATGGAATCAAAATAGACCCCAACAGAATAGAGGCCATCCTAAAAGTAGAGCACCCTAGAAACCTCAAAGAACTACAGTCTTTTATCGGACAAATTAACTTCCTACAAAGATTCATTCCCAATCTGGCCGAACTCCTCAGAAATATAACGAACATGCTTAAAAAGGATGTAAAAATCAAATGGGACTCTGAATCCGGACAATCCTTTGAACAAGTCAAACGGGAACTCACGGAAGCCCCAGTTTTGATCAGTCCTGATTTCACTAAAGATTTTTTTCTTTTTTCTTTCGCCTCTGAACATACTATAGCAGCGGTGTTATTGCAGAAGAACAGTGAAGGGTATGAACAACCCATAGCATTCTTCAGCAAAGCTCTAAGAGATGCTGCCTTGAACTACAATATCATGGAGAAGCAAGCTTTTGCTTTGGTAAAAGCCATAAAATACTTCAGGGTCTACATTCTCCATTCCCACACAATAGCATATGTTCCGAACGCGATAGTAAAGGATATTATAACATAGGACAATCTTGATGGAAAAAGGGGAAAATGGATTGTTGTCATTTTAGAATACGATATTGAGATTAAGCCGACAAAACTAATCAAAGGCCAAAGCCTTGCTAAATTAATGGCTGAATCTAACTTCCAGGCTCTTGACATTAATTTTCTAGATGTTGCAGATGAACAGGGTGAGATGGTGACTCCAAACATTAGAGAGGTATTTCTCAACTCTCCATGGTATGCAGACCTTATATTCGTTTTACAAAATTTACAAGCTCCCCCTGGTTTAACTAAAACTAAAGTTAGATTTTTAAAGTTGAAGGCTTTGAAATTCTGTATTCTAGAAGGAAATTTATATTGGAAAGACCCTGCAGGCATTATGTTAAATTGTTTACTGAAGGATGAAGGTGATAAAGTGTTGCAAGAGTTTCATGCAGGAGAATATGGTGTCCATTTAAACTGGAAGGTCACAACAAATAAAATACTCAGAGCTGGATTTTACTGGCCCACCCTGTTCGTCGATGTGCATCAGAAGGTAACAACATGTCACCAGTGTCAACTGTTTGAAGGCAAAAGGAAACTCCTTCCTTCACCTATGAAACCTATATCAGTTGAGGCCCCTTTCCAGCAATGGGGGCTTGATTTAATTGGAGAAATTCACCCACCCTCTTCGGGCCAACACAGGTGGATTCTCACGACCACCGATTATTTCACCAAGTGGATCGAGGTAGTACCAAGCAGGCAAGCCACTGACTCTATTATTATCAAATTTCTTCAAAATAATATTTTGTCTCGTCTTGGTTGTCCTAGAAAGATCATAACTGACAATGCAGCTGCCTTTCGGTCGAAGAAACTCATAGATTTTTGCAACTGGTACCACATTGGTTTGGGGCATTCCACAGCTTACTACCCGCAGGGGAATGGGTTGGTGGAATCTTCAAACAAAACTTTGGTAAATATCATCAAGAAAACATTGCAGGAAAACAAAAAATCATGGCATGAATAGTTGGTGTTTGCTTTATGGGCAGATAGACTGACCACCAAAAGGTCAATTGGTATGTCACCTTACCAGCTGGTCTATGGTACAGAGGCAGTTTTCCCCACTTCTTTAGGAGTCCTTGTTATGAAATTACTTCAAGAGGTGCAAGCTGAGCCAAATGACTCACAGAGAAGAATCAACCAGATGATTCATTTGCAACAGACCAGACAAGAAGTGTTCCACAAAACCCAGGTCGTCCAAGAAAACATCAAGAAGATCTTTGACAAACGAACCAAGGAATATGATTTTGAGCTGGGATATCTGGTGTTGAGATGGGATGCCAGGAATGAGGATAAGGGAAAGCATGGGAAATTTGACAACCTATGGACAGGTCCTTACATGATCCAAGATTTCAGAGGAAACAATGCTTTCTTGCTAAACAATGTCAATGGGTCAGATCTTCCCGGAGCACCTATGAACGGAAGAATGCTGAAACATTATATTCCACCTGAGTAAATGAATTGAAGAACTCACTCTCCATTGTACATACCAGTTTAATTTTCATTTTTCGCTTGCATTTTATGAGTGAGGAGCATTAGTCATTCGGTTGAAGCCCGAAGAGAAGGCCCTAAGCTATTGACCATTGTTTTTCCAAGTTTTGAGAATAATACCAATGAAGACCACTAGGCAGATATGTTTAGAATGACAGGAACCAGGATTCTTGGCACTTAACAGGGCAAGTACCATCCCCAGGTGGAGCCGTTGTTATCACCCCATAAATTATGGGAATCAACTGATGACTTGGATATTATCTGTATATAGTGTTTTTGTTGACAAATGATTTTTCCATTTCTTCCCCATCGCCTTCATCCATAGCCAGTCAACGCCACTAACATATTGTTTATTGCAGGTACTGTTGCAGAGATGGCGCCAAAGCCAAGACCAGTGGAAGGAGAAGAGAATCCTTTTCTTCCTCCTCCTGTCGACTTGGACAAAATCCCGTTGGTTGATAAAGATAGATTGATCGCAGATACCATTTGCGACGTTGATTTTGTAGACCTCCAGTCATGGCTCCGAGAAGTGTTTCTGGATCATAGCGATGAAATTGGACTCTGGGAGTCCAATTTACCCCTGTACCTTTTCCCCCAGATCCATCACTCTATCGAATTCGCCCTCAAATGCCAAGCCCATTATATCCCTGACCAGAGGGCCATCGTCTCTTCATCTGGAGACGTCCTCTTCTTCATTACTCCCGAAGACATTGACCAGATGATACAAATTCCCCGTGTTGAATCTGCGTCCCCTTTCAATTTAGAAATCCTCACTGAGTTATATCAGAAAATGACCTTTCCCCAGAGAGCTCAGATATTCGAGCTTTTCCTCCCCACTTCCGCTCAATTCCCTTCCACAAATCCCCATTACCCATCATCTGTGTTCTCCACCAAAGGAAACCAAATCATTTCCTCCCTTTGTGCCCTGCTAGGTTACTATTCTGACCAATGGGTGGATGAGCCCATCTTGGGTTTTCTATCTATTTTCTCAAATGATGAAAATCCCACAACGCAGTTCAATTACAACACCTTCTTGGCCGACAATATTCATGAATAGTTTGTGAATTTTGGCACAGAGGGAATGTTCATATATTCTTCTATACTGGCATACATGTTCGTTTACTTTCAAGCCGACAAATTGAGTTTCTCCATGCAGAAGATGGATGCAAACGGAAGGCCACAACCAGTCACAACATGGACTTCTCTTCTGAAGCACAACTCCACAGAGTATAGCTTCAAGGTTTTCATTGATCTTTTCTATCACCCGGTGGTAAACATGTTGAGCGGCAGGCCTAAGCCATGAATAAATGACGAGGTCCAGAGAATTCTACATCTTTCGGACAATGCAAATATAGGAGACTGGTACCTGTATCAAAACCACACTGAGATCAGAGTTTTCGGGTGTGAATTGGCACCCTACAAGCTGCCAAAGTACGTGCTAGTAAGAATCTTTGCATTAGAGTATATTAGATAGATTATGAATTTAGATGACATTCATTTCATCTCATTGAAGAAAAAGAAGCAGCTGCGCATCAAGGGGCAGATAGGTTCTTTTATCTGCAACAGTCGTGGTGCCGAAAAAGAAGCGGACCAGATGCTGAGAGATATGAAGTTTTTCTTAAGATTTCCATGGAACTATGATCCATGCGGGATCATTTCAGAAATGCGGGTGATGAATAAGAATATCCCGTATGTGCATGAGTCCAAGCCCGAGATCGAAAAATTTGCAAATCAGACAGTATGGGTGCCTGACACCTTAGTCGAAGTGGAACAGCAGGTGCCCTTGACGAGTGTACCACCCACTACCACACCTCAGGTCCCCAAGGAGAAGAGGCCCTGACATGAGTCATCTCCACCTGTAACAAAGGTGTCATCAGAGGAGTTCCAGATGCACACCAAGAGGCCAAAGACAGTTTCAATGCCTGGAATGACAGTGGAACAAGAAGGCCCACCTACCACAATAACTACCCCAGTTATCAAGCCGGTCATTCTACCTTTTGGTTCGAGCCAACATAAGGCAATCACAACAGCAATACCAAAGAAATCCACATATTCTCCCTTGGATTCTCAGCCAAGAAAAATTGGGCCCAAGTTGGGCATTTTCGAGAAGTACGAATTGATCAAGAAAAAGAACCAGACCCTCACCTGCAGTACTTACGCCCAGTTTCATAAGTAGTCATCAACTGTGCAGCATAGGCTTCTGTCTGCATTTGATACAGAAAAGGGAAGAATGCACATGGCCTACCTCCAAGCCCAGGTACCGGATCCCAAACTTATCTCAGACTACAAGAGGGCCACCTTCGAATTCCAGGCGAAGGAGGTGCATCCAGCAGATTAGATGGATCTGCAAAAACAAACAGGGGAGATGGTTTTTCACACATTGGCACACGCTTCAGCTTCTGCAGTAAAATTTCAGGTATAACTGAACAATGCTAAGACACAACTCAAGCTGGAGAAAATATCATCTTTCGCAAAAGACAACAGAATCAAGACATTGGAGGAGCTGGTCCTCAAGATCGGTTATGATCCTGTGAACGTCAAAGAAGCAGAAGAGATGATAAAGAAAAAAAATGTAGACATTGCCTCTTTGAGGAAATAGCTAAAACTCCCACCTACAGAAGACTCACAGGAAAAGGAGATAGCAGAGAAGGAAGGCGAGAAAGACGAAATGCTAAAGATGCTCATGGAGAAGAATGTAATGACCCTTAATTATTAAGATGGTTAATTTAATAATAATCCTAAAGATTATCTAAATTGTATTTATATCATAAAATAATATTTCTAATTGGATATTATTAAATAGTGTACATGAGGGTTAATGAATGATTAATTATTAAGTGAGTCATTAATTGATTAAGTATTAAATTAATGGTTAGTGATTAATTTGATTATTAATTAATTGATTGATTAATTAAGTATTAAACAAAGGGGGGGAAATAAAATATAATGCTAAATGGGGTTACGTACCCCAAAGGGGGATAACGTAACCAATACATAAAAGGGAAACATTTAAATAAAGGATAAGACAATTAATAAGTAATAAATGAATGGATAAGGCATTAATAACGGGATAATATATTTGGTGGGGGGAGTAAATGGAAGGGTGGTGAAGGAGGCATAAGGCAGGGAGAAGGATTATGGAGGGGGATTCATGCATTCTATGAGAGAGGAGAACTTGGAGTATTGGGACAGAGTTAGTTTACAGTGGGATTTACAGTGCACCGGGGCTGAGGAGGTTTTGGGCTCGGAGGGCTAGGACGTCCATTGATGTCCTAGGGCTAGGCTTACTAGTCGGTAGGGTGGCTAGTTTTGGGGTGTCCTAAGGAGCAGGCTCAAGCGAAGGGAGAAAGCGGCTGTGGATAGCATCAAAGTGAGGTATGTAAATTCAAATTCATGAATGGTTTACTTAGATTATTACTTACTGCCGAATACAACGTAAGTGTTGAGATAAATTGTAAATTATGAAAAGTTTACTTCTTGTAGAGCTCATAGAAATTAGAAATTAAGTAATT
>ML812774.1:61118-103832 GCA_009831015.1 Picea engelmannii
GGTTAATGATTAATTTGATTATTAATTAATTAATTGATTAATTAAGTATTAAACAAAGGGGGGAAAATAAAATATAATGTTAAATGGGGTTACGTATCCCAAAGGGGGATAACGTAACCAATACGTAAAAGGGAAACAATTAAATAAAGGATAAGACAATTAATAAGTAATAAATGAATGGATAAGGCATTAATAATGGGATAAGATATTTGGTGGGGGGAGTAAATGGAAGGGCGGTGAAGGAGGCATAAGGCAGGGAGAAGGATTATGGAGGGGGATTCATGCATTCTACGAGAGAGGAGACCTTGGAGTATTGGGACAGAGTTAGTTTACAGTGGGATTTACAGTGCACTGGGGCTGAGGAGGTTTTGGGCTCGGAGGGCTAGGACGTCCATTGATGTCCTAGGGCTAGGCGTACTAGTCGGTAGGGTGGCTGGTTTTGGGGTGTCCTAAGGAGCAGGCTCAAGCGAAGGGAGCAAGCGGCTGCGGATAGCATCAGAGTGAGGTATGTAAATTCAAATTCATGAATGGTTTACTTAGATTATTACTTACTACCGAATACAGCGTAAGTGTTGAGATAAATTGTAAATTACGAAAAGTTTACTTCTTGTAGAGATCATAGAAATTAGAAATTAAGTAATTAGTTAGAAATATAACATTAATTCAAAATCAGGTTACTACACAGAATGCTCAGCTCAAAGAGATGGAGGCTGATATGGAGAGATTACTTAAAGAGAAAGAGCATATGAAACTAATGGAAGTCATTCCATTGAGTTCCATTCCTATCTCAGGAGAAAGCACAGCAGCAGTGACAACAATTCTATCAGCAACACTAGTGTCACTACCAGAAGGGACAACAGACCTTGCCAAATCCATGGAGAAGATGAACCTGCAAGAGACTGAAATCAGCAGGCTGAAGAAGGAATTCAAGAACCTCCAAGAGCTCAAAACCTCTTTCCAAACCAGTCTATCCAAAGAGAAGCAGGTAACTGAGCAGCTAAGGAAGGAACTAGAGAAGCTCCAAAAACAAACAGTGGCAGGGAAGACTTTGGCTGAGGTCAAAGAGAATGTATGGACAGACATCATAAAATCCACAAATGAAATATGGCCAATGATCCAGATTATGTTTGAACAGAATGAGTTGCTCCAGAGGAGTAAACAGGCCATTGAGAAAATCAGAGTAGAATTGGGGGACAGACCAACTCAGGCTAATGATATCATCAAATTCCTCAATTCCAAAACCAGAGAAGAGTTAGAAGAGATGAAGATAGAAGATAGAACAGAGACAATCTTGGAGGTCAAGAGGGTTTTGACCAAGAGAGGATTAATGATGCAGCTCGAAGAGAAGGTTCAGGTAATGTACCAGGGGGTACAAAAGTTTTTCAATAAGATTGATGCTCTCCAGAAGAAGGGTCTCCCCGGTCTGAAACTTATCAATGATAAATTGATGACACTCCTAGATTATAAAAGGAGACTGTCTGAAGTGTCTAAAGACAGTTCAAAGTTCGCTGGCATACAAGGGAGCATCACTGGTAAAGACTTCCTAGATGCCCTTCAGTTGGACATCAGTATCCAACATGAGATTCGATACATTTTCCTCACAAAGCCCATGTTTGTTAAATATACGGAAATGGATGAAGTGTATCGGAGACTACTCAAAGTCATAGTGCCTAGTCATCTCAGATGGGAAGAACTCTGTAATCTTCTCGATTAGCAGATGAGAGGCCCAGGTCCAGTCACCGGTCTAGTCAGAAGAGGTTACACCTCGCCAACGACCTACCCCAGAAATTCCGCATGCAGTTGTATCGAGTCATCAAGGAGTTTTGATCAATTAAATTAGTTAGACTAAAAATAGAATGAGCACGTCCTGATCAGTTATGACAGGAAAGTTTGTAATTTGAATTATAGATACTTCACCTTTTGAAGTATTAAGGGTTGTTGATCTTTACACCCTGACGCTATCAGACTGTAACCATTTAGGAAGAGATCTGCCATTAATAAAGAGGAAGCACTTTTACAAGATTCTTGCGTGTATTCACTGGTGACATTTTTCTCTAAGTTGAATGTTTTTCTTGCTTTGTGATCATATTGTTTACTGAAACTAATCTTTAAAGTAACGTATGTTGCAGGATTTATCTTAGATACCCTGCTTCTGACTTTAAAGGTTTTAATGTTTATCTTCTAAGGTTTTCAATTAAGGAATTCTTAACTGCTTCTTAGTTGAATTTATCTTTCCCATCTTTTCTTCTGTCCATCATTTAAGCTATTAAAGATCCAGTGAGTATATTATCTCACCCTGTGAAAGTCTTCTTTGGCGTTTCTAGTTTGTATCTCATATTGATTATAACACAGACCCCATAGCCCAATGGAAGTGTAGACTGTCTCAACCAATTCAAAAAACACTTTTACAACAAAACCTACCTGATCCTTTACCTAACCTAACATCTAAATTAAAAACAAAGCTAAATCATATAGAGATATCCCTCTCTGAAGCTGGAAGGGATAGATCCCAGCTTTAAAAGCGGTTGGATAAAGTTACCTTTGCGATTTCCTTCTTTTTCAACCTCTAGGAAATTTACAGAGTGCTAACAGAACACACATGCATTTCTACAACATATATAAACCATGCATAAATGTATAAAAAATTACATCAATAGATTAAATATAATATACATAGTAAGAAGCATGTAATTACACATAACGACACTTATCTTTATGTAAACCACCAACTGTGTGTAGACCTCAAACATTCCTCCCATCCATAGACTCTGCTTCTCATAAAATTTTAGCTACAGATCACCCCCGAGCTGAGACTAGAACTCCACCAGGGAAGGCTTCCTAGGCCAGACTAAGGTCTATACTCATCAATTATTCTCAGGTCAAGGTGCCAACTCCTACAACTATCCTACAGTCTCTCATTTTCCACATGCCTATCCCACCACAGGAAGTGTGCCCCTTCTCTACTCAACAGTCCTTCAGCTTCCCCACTTCCCTTTTTGGGGCTTCGGAAATAGGTCAGACATAAAGTCTCAGATCCCTATAGCCATTGCCTAGCACATTAGTAAGCATTCTTAGACTGTTCTCTCACAAGAGAGAGACTAACACAATCATGACAACTTGATTATTGAGAGTACATGGGACTGACAACTCGCCTCCTTAGATTACAAAAAGTGTCAATATTCTTGTTACCATTCACTTCCCTAAGCTTTCCCCATAAAGATACAAGAATAGAATGAAATCATATCAATGGTAAGACAATGAAGGTTCCAATGACTAGGGAATGTTGATAATATCTATGATTGACTAAGGTCAAATGATGAAGTGAAAGATTAAATTCTCTAGAAATGACGAGATCCCCTGAAAATACACTAAGTTTCCCAATATATTTGCATGTCCTCAACTCGACTCTTGTCTTCATGAATCGTCATGATCTCCACTCGTATCCACATTCTTGTTCTCTTGGAACTTATATTATGACATAGAAATATTTGGACTTTAGGGAATATTAAAATAATATGTCCTCGGATTAATCCCCCTTGGTTTAACTCTTAGTCTTAGACCCATATCCCCCTTTCCTCTAGTGGAGTTCTAATTCCCCCATACTCTTTCATCTGATTGGTTTGTAGCAGCGATGCATTTTTATTAATAATATGCATGATACATATTAAAAGGATCTTGTAATCATATAGGCACTCCAACCACCAAACTTATGTACAATGAAACTTAGGCCCAAAAAGTCTTGGTTCACCAATACAATTACCTCTTGGGGGTCGAACTAGGGGTATTACATTCCCCTCCCTCTTATTTTTGCATTGTCCTCAGTGCATTATGTACACATTTACAAGAAAACAATTCTTCAAAAATCTCAAAAGATATGTGGGTGCTCTTCCCATATGTCACATTCATATTACCAAGGTTCATCTTCAGGACTATAACAAACCCATTGGACCTTTACTAGCTTGATGGATCGATTATAGAGATACTTGAACTTTCAATCCAATATGAATACAGGTTGTACTCAAAAGTCTCCTTCTTGCCCCACATGAATAACATTTAAATCAATTATATGATTAGCCTCATCCACATACATTTTAAGAAAAGAAACATGGAATATATTATGAATACACATGGATGTAGGTAATGAAAGAATGCATGGAATAGGACCGCTCCTCTCTGAGATTTTAAAAGTTCCATAGTATCTTGATACAATCTTTGAACAACTCCCCAATTTCAAATACCTTCTCTTGGCATTCACTTTTAGAAATACATGGTCACCCACTTTAAACTCTTTGTGAGTTATCTTCTTATTTGTATATATTTTTTTCCTATCTTGGGCAATGTTGGGCCCTTCGTTTTGTTGATTATAAGTTGTGCAAGGAATACTAAAGTCCCAATTTTTATCAAACACAAGTTGCACAAGCCCCAAAGAATTTGGACAACAGAGAAAGGGAAGAAAGAAAAAACAGTTGGAAAGAAGGAAAGTGCAACACCAACAAGGAGAAATAAGTTACAACAGAACAAGAACAAGAAAGAAAAAAATTGAAAGCCAACTGTATTATATATACAAGATGTATATGATTGTAAAGGGTTGTAAGGGATTATCATTTGCTCCATTTCAGGCTTTGTTATTGTAACTAATATCCATCTTGGGAAAAGGGTAGATAGAGTTCAAAGAATCTCAGTTTTTGGAGCCAAACCAGAATTGTAACTGAGTTATGTCCTGATGTAATGTTGGAAGAGCAAGGATTTTGGTTAGCCTTGTCTCTTAGTAGCAAAGTCTCACCGTCAATCTCTGACATGATCTAGTTGTGTCTTTATCTGAGTAACATCATTTAATTGAGAAGATTCAGATGATGTTAATACAAAGAGACCCAAATTTTGAAATTATTATTTCTGCTTAGATTCAGAATGTCATGAATGTTGATTCGTATTATCTTGATGTCAGATATGTTTAATTGGATATAGTTTCTTTATGAATTCAACACAACTCTGTTTTATGTAATCTAAGTTAGGAATGCTCACACATATCTAGGATTAATCGATCTTGCGGAATACTAACAAAGATCCTTAGAATGTATGGATTTGTCTAAGTATTCGCCTTACCCTTCCCTATTTTCTTGTCTTGGTTGCACTTCAGGTGAGACTTATTCTCTCCAAAGAAGATGAAAATTCCAGTGCTCTAGACTACTCGATACCCTTTTATTAGTAACCTAAGAAGGACCCTAGTATGATCAACTTTGTGCCAGAAAAAATGGTTCAGTTGTTGGGACCTTCGTTAAATGGGAGCCTGTAGTGAGAATGCTTACACGGATGCACCGATCTGATATTCACCAGTGGTGGGAAAAAAATTGTGATTTCTTCATATGGAAAGAAGTGGAGCTATGAGGAAAATATGTGAAATATACATGGTAGGTTGTCTTTTACTCAAGAAGAGTGAGTGACCATTACAAGATATTCTATGTTAAGTTTCCAGAAGAAATTTTCCACTAGACAGATAGCCTCCAAGAAGCTATGGAATTCCAAGAATGATTCAAGAAGACCTGTGCTTAGGAGATGGAAAAAATTGTAGTGCTTCATTGGTTGGATCGTCTGGTAATGTGAGCGATCAATTTCTAGGTCAATACAACATTGGAAGGATACATTATCAAGTTTGCAGTTGAGAATCACCAATATTTTTCATGAGAAGAAGCAAATTTCAAGAAAGACGCAAGGGGAATAATGCTGAGAGAAATCCCCCTATGTATTAATGTTTTTTTGATGGAGGAGGCGATGTTGACTATTTCCCCGACTGAGATGGTAGCATAAAAACCCTCACTTTGGGTGGGGTGAGTTTGGGGTCGAATCATGGCCTGAGATAGGGGAGAGGGTTCTTTAACAAATCGGGGAGAAAAAATAAATGGACTCAAGGGACAAGCAATCCTTGAAAAAAGTCGTCATAGTTGAGAAGTAGTGGTGCGGTAAGATAAAGAAAGTAGTGAAATAGTCCAAGAAGTTGGGGAAATAATTTTGACTAGGAGAAGTCTAGGAAGGATAGAAGGAATAGTTGTGAAATATGAGAAGACAGGAAAGACTAACCAGTCAAAGATTAAGTGAGAGAGAAGCGCAGAGAGAAAGAAGTCCCCAAGAGGGTGGACAAGAAGAATAAGATGTAGAAGCATGGGAAAAGGAAGTCGACATGGATCTTGTAGAAGAAAGAGAAGATTCATCCCCGATACTGGGAAAGATCGAGAATCCGATTGAAGAGACTGCTCTAGAGGATGATAACGAGACCCCACAGATCAAAGAAACTCGCCCCAAAGCTAGTGGCACCAACACCAAATTACCCATACCCCAAGTATCTTCTATACAAGCGGTAAATTATATACTACCTTCTTATGCTATTCCCGTTCCAGTATAGTCAATTAGTCAGTCACAACTGTTAAGCACAAATACTAGAAGGATATTGGGATCCCCTGGTAGATCGCAACTAGGACTGTTAGGTTTTTTCTTGATAGGAGAAGTAACATCAACAATGAATGGTAATGTGAGAGGTTCAATCACTCGATATGTAGAGTTTTGGGGTAAGGGAGACACAGATGTTGAGTAGCATTGGTTCCTATGTGAATAAATCTGAAGGTCCAGAGGGACTCTAGACGCAAAAAAATTGGTCGAATTCCAGAATACCTTGAGAGTTTGTGCTCTCAAATGGTACATGAAGGCTATTGATCCAGGAGTTCTAGGAGTGAAAGGACAAGCATTCACACTTGAATAAGTATGGATAAAATTCATAGTGGAGTTTAATCTACCTCAGTCAGAACAACAAGATATGTTTGAGTTGCATGGAATTCAATAGAGGGAAGGTGAATCATCCTGTAAATATAGTCGGAAGTTTAAATATTCTATAGGGAGGCTAGAACATACAATTCATCAGGATCATCAAAGAGAATGGTATATCTAGGGATTGCTACCTCTGACATGGATTTCATTAATGCAACAACGGATAACCACTTTGACAGATGCCTTGGAAAAATCAATGAATATTGAATCCATGGAAGCATATCTGGGGAGCCTGAGACTGACCAGAGCCCCAAAAAATGCAAATTTGGCACAAGTACAAGGAAAAATATCGACACTTACAGAGAAAATTTAAGAATTGAAAATACCCTGACCAAGAGAACCGCAAGTTTGGTGTACCGGATGCTACAGAAAGGGACATATGGTGAATCAATGTCCACGGATGAGGGGAATGGGACCTCCTCATAATCCAATGAGACCATCATTGAGACCCACGCAAGGAGTTTCATAAGTATCTGTGAAATTACCATTTCATACCCCAACCCTGTATCATGATTTTCCAAGTAATCAATCATCGTCGTCAGCTTAATATTGCAAGATATGTCGAATTCATGGGCATGGGACAAGAAAGTGCCCCATTATTCATAAGTATTCAATAGTACCAAATATTGTACATTTTGAGTTCTGTGCATATACAATGCATGCTACCAATAAGTGTAGAGATTTGAATTCACTTGCGGAAATACTAGATTGAAAATCATTTGGGGTGAATGAAACCCCCCAAGGAATGGGAATAGGTCAAGGAAGTGGAGCTGGAAGAGACTTCAAAGGAGGAAGAATTGGGGGAAGATGACGAAGTAGATGCTACAACTGCGATGAGAAAGGTCACATGGATAGGGATTGTCCTCATCCGAGGTGGCCATGGATCTCTCACTGCAGAACCAATATGCGCACAACTGAAGACTACCCAGAGATAATTGCAAAATGGGAAGCTCAGGCATGTCAATGAGGAACTGATATTATAAGCTTAGAAATAAAGAGAGTAATTAAAGGAAAACTACCCAACACTAACATCGTTACTCAAGGGGGAGAAAAGAATGGCGTAAATGTTGATAATCTTCCTAAGATCCAGAAAGAAACACATAAGGAGGACAGGTACAACCCTCTGAAACAGAAGATATTATATAAAAATGAAATACAAGTGTTGCAAAGTATCCCTAGACCTGAGATGAAAGAAACCCCCCCAAACCTATCATTTATCCTAATATTGTGAAAGTCCCTACTTCACCCCCTACACCCCAAAACCACGTAATCTCAATAAGACAACTTGAGTAGTCACAAAATGTAGTAGACCTTTGGTTTTAGTTATTTTCTGATATTCTTGGGAATGACCAACTGACAGAAAAGTTGCGCAATGCCCTATACCTAGTCCTAGGAACTGAAGAATATCCAAAAAATGGAATAAGGTCTAATCTTCCTTAGCAAAATACCCAAAGAGTGGAAAGAAGGAAAATACGGTATGGGAAAGAGTTTAGATTAGCAACCCAGCTAGACAAGTTTGATATTGAAGATGTTATGTTAGATCTAGGATTTTATGTTAACGTACTACCTAAAAAGACTTTGGAAGCTCTAGGGAAACCCCAGTTGACATATTCCCCAATCTAGTTAAGAGTGGCCAATCAATATTGTATTTTTCGAATAGGAAGACTAGAGAATGTGGAGATAGATGTTGTAGGAGTGAAGACTGTAGTTGATTTTGAGGCGATTGAAATCGTGGGGGATAAGGACCCTTATAATTCACTACTTGGTATTGACTAGGCCTATTATAATTGTGTTTTCATTGACCTAAATAGGGATACTATGACATTCAAAGAAGAAAGAATCAAAGTAGTTCATCCCTTCGATATGTATGTAGGAACTCGATATACAGATACAATGGATAAAAATATGGAAGGAGAATATTTGGATCAGTTATACACTGTAACAATGAGAATGAGAGAAGACTACATAAATCTTACTGCAGATGGATCTATGAGTTTGAGGAGCATACAATCTGTGGAGGAAGATTCATAGCTAGAATTTGACAGTTGGAAGTGAGGTTCATATGAAATATTTTCAAGGAGATGCTCAACTGTCAAATCATCTAGATGTGTTGGAACCGAGGTCAAATAACATCTGATATACGATGGTACCTCAGAACTTAATAGTTTTTTGGTTAGCATGGAATAAAATATAGTGGAGGATGAAAGGATTTTAGTTCTGGATTTAGACCTCCAGGACACCCCTGCTAGATGGTGGGCTAGTCACAAAACCTTTATTAATAACTAGGAGGATGTGAATCAATTTATCCGATATAGATTTCAATACAGGGATAAATTTAAATAAGATATGTGGATGGATTTCTAGGTTGCGCAACTGTTCAATGGACAGTCTGATCCTAAAAAACATATTAAATAATGAGTGAGACAGTGGCAAGTTGCAGAAATACCATATCGCTGGTGGGTTCAAGTATTTCCCCATTCTCTAGGTCCTATTCTGAAATATTGGTGCATCCATGAAGAGACCAGAAGGTAGACCAATAACTAGAAAATGGTAGCAGACCAATTTTGCAAGGACTTCTCTTTTACAAGTAAGTAACCTGAGCTTAAGATAGTCCTACAAAGAATTACATTTTTTTTTTCCAATGTTGGTGAATGGAAATCAGACCCAGTGGTATGTGCAACGCATAGTCAAGTGCTTCAGTATAACCTTTGCCTAGACACGAACAAGACACCTATAGAATGCTATAAGATCGAGAAGGATTTGGAAAACTAGGATGATTTGGAAAAACTAAGAAACTTAGCCATTAAGAAAACAAAATGAAGCATAGAAATTCAAAACACCATACCCAGCTAGACTGATAGTTTTTATAATCATCCATTGAAGTTGTGAAAAGTCAACATAGGAACTACAGAGCAACCCAAGATAGCTATGGTAGGAGATTATTGCGATGAGAAAACTAGCCAAGAAATACATAGCCTGTTGTGGGAGTTTGAGGACTTATTCCCAAAGACATTTTCAAAACTAAAAGGGATCAAAGGAGCTACGAGAGAGATGAAAATTGAACTAAAAAAGGGATAAATACCTATAAGGCATAGACCACATCGTCTTAACCCTAGGCTGAAAGAGAAGGTAAGAGGGAAATAGACAAGATGCTTGAGGGTGGACTTATTCTTCCAGTGGAAGAAGTAGAATGGGTTAGCCCCATAGTCATCCAGAGAAAGAAAGGTATCGAGGACATTAGGGTATGTGTAGACTACAAAATCCTTAACTCTGCCTATGTGCATGACCATTTTCCAACACCTTTTACCGATGAGGTGATAGAATAGGTTGTGGGGAAACAATGTTACTCATTTAAAGATGGTTTTTTGGGGTATCACCAAGTGATAATTGTCAAAGAAGAAAAAAGGAATACCACATTCATAAAAAAATGGGGTCATTTGCATACAATGTGATTCCCCTCGGCCTAAAGAACACCCCTACAGGTTTTTCCCGTATTGTAATAGTAGCCTTATGAGAATTTATTCACAAATTTATAGAAGTTTATATGGACGATTGGATGTTATACATTATTCTCAAAGAAAATGTAGCGCTACTACATATGATGTTTGATAGATGTAGGGAATTGAAAATATATTTGAACCTCAAAAAGTGTATCTTTTGTGTGCTACATGGAAATCTGTTAGGCCACATAGTATGCCAAGAAGGAGTATTAGTAGACACAACAAAATTTGCAGTCATTGTGAACATGTCATCGCCTATGAGCACTAAACAATTGCACTCCATGCTGGGGCACATAGGGTAGTATTGAAGGTTTATAAGAAGGTATGCAAACATTACTACATGCCTGGAAAATCTACTAAAGAAGTCAGAAGTGTTCCATTGGACACCAGAGTTTGATAAATCATTCGACTTACTGAAGGAAATTCTCAACACAACACCTATTCTGATATTTATGAACTGGGAAAATGAATTTCATGTGCACATGAATGCATCAGGTATTTCCATGGGAGCCATATTAGCACAACCATGAGATGGAACAATGGATCATCCCATCTACTTTGCTAGCAAGAAGTTGTCACCGGATGAGTGCAGCTATACAACCACAAAAAGGGAGGGTTTAGCTATGATTTACGCTCTACAAAATTTTATACATTACATGTTAGGCTCTCATTTAAAATTTTTCATTTATCATCCTACGTTAAAATATCTAGTTAACAAGCCTGTATTGGAAGGAAGAATTTTTCGATGGTTGTTATTGTTTTAGGAATTTTCATTTGAGGTGATCATAAAACCTGGAAGATGAAATGTGGGCCCTATCACCTATCCAAATTAGAGTCGGTAGAAAGTATTGGAACATTCAATGATTGGCAACCACATGCAGACTTGTTCTGGGTTGAGGCTATACCAGAATACCTAGAAGACATAACCATTTTTTTTAGTACAGGGGCCTACCCAGAAACATACTCTATAACTCAGAAATGCCATATGGTGGTTCGAGCAGTGGACTATCAATTGATTGCGGGAAAATTGTATAAGTTGGGCCCAGATAGTATTCTTAGGAGGTGTTCCTTAGACCACGAAATACAAGACATATTGTGGGAGTGCCACAGTGCAGTTGCGGGAGGCCATGTTGGAGGAAAGGCCATTGCGCAGAATGTCCTCCAATATGGATTATCATGGGCCACACTCTTCAATGATGTGAAGGAATATGATAGATCTTGAGATGTCTATCAAAGAGTAGGAAATCCATCACGATGAGACGAATTGCCTCTTCATCTAGTTCTAAATATGCAAGCAATTGAGAAGTGGTAGGTTGATTTCATTGGGCCAATCAACCCCACGGCTAAGAAATCAATGTCCAAGTATATTATTACCGCAACTGATTATCTTACACAAAGGGATGAGGCAATTTTAAGGATTTCTTGACCAATATTGCTTCTAGGTTTATTTTTGAAAGCATTATCACTCGATCTGGATGTCCTAGGAGTCTAACCAGTGATTAGGGTGGTCATTTTATCAGTAGTACAATAGAAAATCTTACAACATAGTTCTTAATCCAACATCATAAAAGTATCCCCTACCCCCCACAAGCCAATGGCAGAGTAGAGGCGTTTAACAGGATTATGGAGAGAGGATTAATGAAGGTTTGTTGCGCAAATAGGGAAGATTGGGATGATAGAGTCCCAATAGTTTTATGTGCTTACAATACAACCATGAAGAAACTCCACAAGTATACTTTATTTTATCTAGTCTATGGGAAAGAGGTTGTGGTACCTCCATAGTTCATTACCCTGAGTCTATACATTGCACAGATTACACACATGTCAAAGGATGAATCAACCACGTAGAGGATTACAGAGTTGAAAGAACTTGATGAGACCATGTTTTTAGCATACTTTCATCAATCAATTGAGAAATCAAGGAAGAAATCTTGGCATGACAGGAACATTAAGACTAAAACATTTGTGCAGGGATATAAGGTCCTACTTTATGACAGTCGATACCAAAAACATACAGGAAACTTGCGCATGCATTGGTTGTGAACATTTATAGTTGTGGGGATCCGAACATCTAGAGAAATCAGACTCACGTAATTGGATGGTATACTTCAGCCAGTATGGGTGAATGATGCTTGCCAGAAACCCTATATTTCTCATAACTGAGCTAAAGGACTATTTCTATAGTCCAAAGGAGCATTTATAGTAGCTAGATTTGATTTTTTTTTCAATTTATTTGAATTCAATTAATAAAGTCAGAGTGTGCATTGTTGCACTGCGACATGTATTTTTTTCGTCTAAGTGTTACTTTGGTGCATAACTGCTTAATCAACACCGTAGGATCAAAAGACCCACAATTCCATTAAAGACAATCAATAAATGTGATGAGGACCCCTTTGTGGTTGGAGGGAGAGAGAATCCAGACATAATACTAGTCCATGTGCCACACAAACCCAGTCCATTGATATCCTCTATGACTGCTACAGTAACCCGTCCAAACTCTATTAAACCATAAATCTACAATACACGAAGATGCCATCGGTATTCGCACGAGGATTCTAATCTGTTCAAACAATAAGGTATGAATTCAGCCACATCCCTATCCAACTTGCTTGGTAAATTCTAGGATCACCCAATAGATTTACCCCATTAAATAGTGCCGTCAGAAAAATTAGCTCCAAGTTGTGTCTATAGAATTAGTTATGAGTGTCCTTAGCAGTTATTACATAAATTTCCATCTAAGCTTGAGTATAATGTTGTGTGAAATAGGTGTAAGACATATTGCTTCCCAGATAGAACTTAGTGCCTTGCAATTTCTAAATTTTACTCATGCTTATGCAATCCCTCGACCCTCAATCACGATCTCGAATCCCAGTTAGCATGTCAAAGTATGTTGACAGTCAAAAGTCACTATGCCGAGAGCTATGGGAAGCAGGAGTTCAGTTTCCAAAGACAGAGTGTCAGATGAGCCATGTGATCCTTAGGTCGAGATGATGGGAGATCTCAAGGGAAAGGTTGAGAAGGGGAAACTCCTTAACCTCAACCTAACAGACCATGTCCTGTTAACACAATTGAACATCGACGCATTCTGGAATATGGCTCCGGATGAGCTAGGAGTGATGTAGTTCATGCCAAAGCTAGAGTTCATCAACCTCTTGAACTCCACCATCATGAATCTCTGGGACTTTCTAGTTTTTGGCACTACGAGTGAGTTTGTGTGGTGTACTAAGTTCCTCATCAACCACATACATGATAAGATCTTAAGGCTTGACATATGGTATCCCATACATGTAGAGGATATTCATCAACTCATGGGCCTCTTTATCGAAGTTGAATATGTATCAAAAGGATTTCAAGTTCCCAGTAAACATGGGAAGAAAAAGGGAGAACCTAGTTTGTATGAAAGATTTCATACTCAGAGAGGGGGGCGCACAACCAATATTGACCCCATTCTACCCGAGATAGTCTGAACAACTTGATATGTGATTGCTAGCAAGGTGATGCGTTCATATTACAAGGGTGAGTTCATGTTGTATGCCTTGTCAATAGCGTATTTTTCTTCCAATGGAGCAATATTAAATTGGTGTATCCACTTGATGGAAGAACTCCTGGTAGCATGTGTGGAAGCTCAGGAGAAGGGCGACAACTTCACCTATGGATACCTGCTATTTTCACCATGCTGAAGTGGATGCCACCTTTAAGAAGACCACTATCACCAATAGACAAAGGATGACTAGAAAATATGTTCGAGCCTTGGCACTCAAGGTCGGACTCGGATAACAAAACATTCAACAATGCAACATTATCAAAATGGTATAACTAGATTCTCGACACAACACAAAGGTTGCGCATACCTCAGGAATTGCTCAACCTAAACACAAGGAACGTCACATTCAGCATGAACCACCACCACACATTTGTCTGGCCAAGGAATTCCAAGTTAGAATACTTCCACTCTTAGATGACGACATTCTACCTGGATGAAGAGGCCTTTGACAAGGAGGTCATGTCATGGCTAGGAGTTAAATGCAAATCGCGCAAGTCTGGGATGCACTACCTTCTACTGATGAATATTTTGAAGAAACATGGATAGGAAGCAGGGGTAGGATCGAGCTCGGGCACAGAGGAGAAAAAGAAAGAGGATCCAATTCATACAGACTCAGAGGAAGAGGATGAAAAGACTCAACCACTAGAATGAAAGAAGAGGACATTTCCCATGTTCCTGGAACTTCCAAAACAATCTGTTTTGACAGGTAAAGATGTCAATGACATCCTAAACATTGCCTTCATTGGAGACCCTTTGGTCAAGAAACCCAAGATAGGGCTCTCCCCGGTGAAGATCCTGAACCCTCAACCGATATCATCAACCATCCCTCATACTTGAGCAATGACACGAGTGGCCCAAACGATCATTGACATCCAGGATGATCCTAAACATGATACCACTCCATCCACCACCATCATCATCAAACAACCCCCATAAGCCCCACAATCTCAGTCACCACCTAGAGAAATAACCACCCCACCCCAAACCATTGAACAAGTACCCATGCAGTTGGACCCCCCCTGAACTACCCGAACATAGACCAGAATTCCCTAGTACAAACCTTGAAGTCCTGAGCCAACAAATTATTCAATTTTTACCAATTTAGGACACTCCACCTTGAATGGAGATTCAAAATGTACCAATACCGCAAGTCCCAATTCCTCAATGCACTCCCTAAACAATCAATGTTGATGGTTCTATCCAAAGAAGAGGAAACCTAGAAGTCGAGGTCCAGAAAGAGGTACTAATACCAGAGGTTCGGAAGGAACCTGAAACTACATCAGGACAGAGTGCAACATTGTTGTAATAGAAAATGGATCTAGTAACCCACAATAGTGCATAGAGTTGATGCAACTCTGTCTAGAAAAAAAGAAGTAGTACCATTGCTTCCATCAACATTGAGGATGACACTTTCTTAGTAGCCACAAGGTCAATCTACAAGGGAGGAGGAGGTGGAGACACCTTCGAAACACTCAATGTCCAGTGGAATCCCATTGGAGGTCAGAGTACCTAGGGAGGTCACTACTTCTTTTGATGACCTCGCTCAGTGGCTGTAAACACAACTAGTAGGGATGATCAGAGCCTCAACTGATCAACTAGAGCATAGGCTCCAGTAGGCCAAAAGGGAAGCATAATTTTGCAAATATAAATAAGTCCTTGAAAAAGAACACCAGATGCAAGAAGAGTATGTAAGGATCCAGGAAGAGAAAAAACTAGAAAGGGTCTAAGAAAATCTTGCAGAATCCTGGCTAGTGATCTGAAGGACAACATCGCAACTGCCACCGGCCAGTGCAACAGGAGATCCTGAGTAGTATATTGAGCTACTCTAGGGAGCATCTTCAGATCTGGCCATTCGCACAAAGAACCTTGAAGCATAGTTGTGGGAGAGTTAGCATGAAGCAGAACAAAAACCCAACAAGATCCAAGAGAAAATGGAAAAAGTAGTGCTTGAAGGAAATAACGCAAGAGCAGCCTTGCAGAAACGAACAACAAAATGCTCAAGAATATTTAGGGAATTCAAAGATTGTATGGGTATCATTTCAAGTTGCAACCAGACTCTAGAGGATGTGCGCATGAAGATCTAGTTGCTTAACGAGGAATTTTTGTCACCATGGATCATCCGGAAACATTCGACTAGATCTAGCATGTAGACAACGAGTTGAATGCTCTATTTGAATCACAATAAGTAGCTATGGGAGTTTCAAAGTATCATTCATACAACCTACATGAAAATGCATCGGATAGATGCTACAAATGATTCAGAGTGGAACTCCCTGGTCACATCCAAGCCTAAGGGATGCATTACAGACGTGACTCAACAGTTTGTGGCTGAAGCTTCACTCCTTGCCAGGAAGTGGCATGATAAAATCATCAGTTTTCAAGAAGTAAGGAAGAGATCCCTAGAATTTGCCCAACAGTTGGGCCCTTCATTTGAAGAGGCAAAAAAGGAAAGAGTGCAAGTAGAAGATGGAAACAAAGCATAGATAGAAGACAAATGAAAGAAACATGCTAGTCCACGTATCACGGAAGAACTGAATACTTGACTCGAGGACGAGTCAAGGATTGTGGTTGGATCTTGTTGGGTCCTTATTTGTATTGATTAGAAGTTGCACAACCAATACTATAGTCTGAATTTTGGTTAAATACAAGTTGTGCAAGCCACAAAGGAGCTGGACAACAGAGAAAAGGAAGAAATAGAAAACGATTGGAAAGAAGGAAAATGCAACACCAACAAGGAGAAAGAAGTTACAATAGAAAAATAACAAGAAAGAAAGAAGTTGAAAGCCAACTAGCTTATATATACGAGATGTATATGATTGTAAAGGGTTGGACAATATTATCATTCACTCAATTTTAGGTTATGTTATTGTAATTAATATCCATCTTGGGAAAAGGGTATATAGAGTTCTAAGAGTCTCATTATTTGGAACCAGACCAGAATTGCAACCGATTTATGTCCTAATGTAATGTCGAAAGAATAAGGATTATGGTTAAACTTGTCTCTCATTAGAAGAGTCTCATTGTCAAGCTCTGACATGATCAAGTTGTGTCTGTATCTCAGTAGCATCATGTAATTGAGAAGATCCAGATGATGTTAATACAAAGAGACCCAAATTTTGAAATTATTATGTATTCTTAGCTTCAGAATGTCATGAATGTTGATTTGTATTATCTTGATGTCAGATCTGTTTAATTGGATATAGTTTCTTTATGTATGCATCACAACTCTATTTTCTATATTCTAAGTTAGGAATGTTCACATAGTTCTAGGATTAATCAATCTTGCACAAGGCTAACAAAGACCCTTAGAATTTATGGATTTGTCTAAGTATTCTCCTTACCCTTCCCTATCTTCTTGTCTTGGTTGCGCTTCAGGTGAGACTTCTTCTCTCTAGATAAGATGAAAATGCCAACGTTCTAGACTACTCGGTACCCTTTTGTTGGTAATGTAAGAAGGACCCTAGTTTGATCAACTTTGAACCAACAGGAAGCCTTTAAGTTACATTTAATTTTCACCATATGATCTTCCATTCCCATATTTTTTCTAGCCCAACCATTGCTCTATTTTTCGGGTTGTCCCAACTCACAAGGGTATTGCACTTTCTTCCATATAATGCCTCAAATGGGCTCATCTTCAAAGATGCTTGATACCCATCATTACAGGAAAACTTAACTAAGAGAAAACTTAAATAAGTGTAAATAGTCTTCCCATTTTGATGGTTTTTCCATCACATACATTCTTAGCATATATTCAATCACTTGATTGCTTCTATCTATTTGTCCATCAAATTCCAGGTGATATGTTTTGCTAAAGTTCATATGGGTCCCAAATCCTTTGAATAATCCCTTCCAAAATTTTGATGCAAACTTAGGATATCTGTCAGAAACTATTTCCTTAGTATTATAACCCTAAATTGCACCACACCTGATTACCTAGAATTAGGCCAACTCATATCCCTTCTTTGCCAAAACTCTGCTAAACAACTCTTTGAAAATCCTCTTGTGTCGAGGCCCATGCACCCTAACCCATTACTGCATGCGTGTGCATGCTGGCTGACTCACTATAGCCCGTGTGTACCTAACAAAGCACGAAAAAAGGAAAGTTGTTGACAGAATAGAAAGCTATGGGTCAGTTAACTGAAACTCCCGGCCATGCATGGTTGAGGGTTCGTCCAAAACCCTAGCTCCTTCTAGCCTATAAAAGAAGGGGTAGGGGTACCATTTGGAGGAGGAAAAAATATAGCGAAGAAACTCTGCCCATTTACGTAATCCATTGTCCCAACCCTTTAGCCTTTCCTCATGCCAAAGGAGATTTAACGCAAAGCAGTTGAAGGACAAAAGAAGAGGAGCCCGGGATCAGGTTCAAGGAGCAGTAGTCGGTCTCAACTTTGTTGTAATTTGATTCACTTTCAGTAATAAAAGAATACTTTTCCCTTCCCAATGCATGAATTGTCTATGGTGTGGTTAATTTATGCTTGATTTCTAACCCTTGAGTAGATAAGTAGCATGCATGCATAGTTGTTGTTTGTCTTGAGTGCAGGTCATCTGTGGAAGGAGCAGCACAAGAAAGTAATTGAAGAGCAACGGAGTATCTACATCGAACGCTGATAATAAGGTTAGTGGTCCTTTTCCATGTATTTACTGTGAAAGAGGGGTTTAAATCTTGGGTTGTAGGTAAAAAAGTAGTTTCTTTTCAGTCAAAATATGCATGCAAGTCTGACCCTAGTTTGCTAGTCCGTAGGGTGTTTTTCCCAACAACAGAATTGGCAACCATACTGGGGAGAATACTCTTTAGGGTTTCTGGATTTATTTGAGTTTTTGGGTAGTTTAAAGATTAGGTTTTCTGTTTTTTTTTCTTTGCCTGTATTTTTCTGTAAGGTCTGAGCTAGCAGGGAGTCTGGTTTTCCATACCATCTTTCCCTAAATTTTGATTGACTGTAGTTTTCGGGACACACAGAGGTACACGCGGCCTTCAGAAGGCCTGTACGCATGTACTCGCGCCCTATCCTCTTACAACCCACATGTGAACTCTAGTTGTAGGGATAACAGTAGCGTGTAGGAATTTAGAGAACCTTAGAGGCAGTCCTCCTCTTCCCTGACAGAATTTCACATTCTCAGGGGGTTTTCTGGAATCCTGTCTGAGTCTTGTTGGTTCACAGTCCTATCTCAGATTGTATTTTTTTTCCTTATTATTCCTTACGTTATTTGTATTTTCTATTAGAAATAGCATCCAAGCCTTCAAGGGACCCTGGTTATCAATACCAGAGGCCTCCTCCTGATCTGGACTACCCGTTTTCATTTTTTTTCTTTGAATTTATACATACGCATGACCTGTATAAGGTCATACCACATGTATACACTTCATCCTGTGTGCTTGACAGGATACTTTTTTTTCAGGGTGGGGCAGTCATCCCCTCCTTTGATAAGAATCATTCCTCTCAGGTGTTTGAGTCTAGGTTTGAACAGTCAGTAGGTTAGGTCATCTGACCCTTAACCCGCTTTTTCTCAGTTGATAGTTGACAGAAAATAAAAATAAAAAATATTTTTTTTTATGGTTTTTAGACAAGTGTAAGAGTCTTTGTTTTCTTTATTTCCATTGTGTGTCTTTTCTCTGATTCTTTGCGATCAGTGCTTTAAGCCAGAATTTGTTTTTCTTGGTTTTGTGCTTGTCAGTATTTTTCCTTTGTTTCTTTACTAGCATCATTAGCTAGGGAGAAGTATTTCATTTCATAAGTTTTTTGTAGTTCATTTAGAGCATAAGTAGCTCGTAGTCGAGAAAAATTCCTTTAAGTTTGTTGTACAAAATCTTAAAAAAATTAAAAAGAAAAAGAAATTTTTCTTTGTGAAAAGTTGTTGAAATTTTGCATTTAGTAAAAGTCTTTTGTTTCCATCTTTTTTCATTCGTTTTTTCTTTCATCTTTACACATCATCAGTTTCACCCTCATACCCCTTGACTTAAGAAAAATCCTTAAAAGAAACATTAATTTAAAATCTACTAGACTTTTTGTTTGTAGGGTTCACAAACTAGTTCAGGACTAGGGCCTTGGATTAGGTTGTAGAGGAAACTCTCCAAGGCCATTCAAAACCAAACATTGGAGTCTTCGATAGGGAGTTTCTAAGTATAGTTTCGTGGAAGTTATCCATGACCCCCCTCTAACACAAGGGATAAACATGAGGTTGCGTGCGGAAAGGTAGCGGATATAACCCCTCCAAAGCCAGACTAATCGTAGTGGAGAACACATATTGAGGGCTTGTTTTTGGATTCCGTCGTTTGCATTTTCCACGGGGCTTCATGGGTCTCAAATCTATTCGAGGTCCTCATTTGTCTTCCAGACCATTTTCTCTTGATACCCTTGACAGGTTTCGGTCTTGATGCCCTGCTCATTGTGGTCTATCCAACTTTTGACTGTACCCTCCTGGAGACTGTTCGTGTGCTAGCAACCTGTTGGCAGCCATTTCACATTTTTATCCTATCCTTATAATCTTCCTACGCCATTGTTTTGAAACCCTTGATTTTCATCGCAATCTTTGGAATAAAACTACACTATTATTTTGCGCATTTGCACACCTACCTTTGTTCTTGTTTTCACGACTACAAGCGTGAAAACTTTGATTTCGAAGTCGCATTAAAATCGTCACTAGATTATTATGGTACTCTTGTCTATGTGTTCGTTGCATTTTCAATTTGATTATAGTCGCACAGTTGAAAAGACTCCAAGATCCTTACTCATTTGGCATTTAATATGATTTCATTTTTATAATATTGTGATGATATTATAATGACTGTCATTGAGTCCTTAATACATTGGTGGTTTGATGTTCTATAATATTTCATCGATTTCCTTGACACATTGGTTTCATGAAAACACATTGACTTTGTGGTTATACCCTTGGTGTAATCATTTCATACAACACATATTTGATATGATCGAACCCTTGGTGTTGATTTCGAATTATTGTTTTGATTTTAAAACTATGCAAATGCTATGCTTATGCGAATTTTTGGGTCGACTTACCATAGATTTCATTAATTTTTTGAATGGCATGGTTTTTAACATATGAGATAGTGATTTGAATCGCTATATGTGCCATCAGTTGTACATTGGGAAATGATTTTTTTGCATGGGTTGATCTAGCTCCACCACCCTCGCACACTCGGGCATTAATGCCTTCCCCCTATCCCGGGTTAACTCTGTTAGTTTTTGGGGAAGTCTGTGAGCTATTCGATCTGGCATATACCCTGTCCAAACCCTCGATGGTTCACCCAGCTCACTGTGTTCTCTCGTCTATGGCACCTGTGGTGCGCATAGAGCCAAATGGTAGCCAAACACTCTTGTTGTTCAACAATGCTCGTAAGGATTTGGAAAATGGTGGTTGGCTGGTGTTTATCCAAAGGTTTGAGGGTTTTAACCTTTCGGTTCCCCAAAAATTCACCCTCACTTTTGAAGGATGCAGGGCTAAGGTCGGAGACATACAGCTCGAGCTTAATGAGGAATTCCTAAGCTCAGCTACGGGCTTACCAGCTACGGGGCAAAGGTGGTTTAAGAACTCCAAAGTAGACGAGGTGTCATGGCCGCTCCTATTCACATCAAGGAATATTATTTCCTGTGATAGAGGTATGCCTATTACTACCCTCAAACCCAGGTACAATCTTTTGGCAATTGTTAAGAAGTTTGTGACCTGCGAAGGTCGGTATGGCTTGGTATTTCGGCTTTGGTTATTGATGAATTTTATAGGCTACCCTCTGAACATGCCACATTATCTCTTGCGTAGTCTGTACAAGATGTCTAAAAGATTCAAGCGTGAGAAGGTTGATAGCAACCTTTTCCATCACGGCTTGATCAAAGTTATTATCATCCACCATTTGAGCCTTAGTGGTGATAGTTGGCAAGCCTTCCTATCGAGGAATGGCTTCGCCACTCCTGAGTCTGTCCAAGTGGACAAGGTTGTGGTTACTGAAACGTTGGTTGGACCGGTCGTGCCACTTCATATCCTTCTACCCCCTGTCAAACACTCGGATTCCCTGACATAGACCTACTCAATACCATGGTCGACCCATGTACTAAAGAAAATACTAAGGCCGTCAAGAATGTTGTGAGGAAGAAAGGCAGAGGTGACACTGTTGTCAATAGTAAGGGGAAGAAAAATGCTCGATGGATATCGAGATGTGCTAGGAACAGACCCAAGCCAAACATTGACCAGAAGCCAATAGTGTTGAGCGAGGACTCGGACTCCGAAATTGAACGTTTCTTGACTGAGGAATACCCCTATTCTCATGGCCTATGCTCTATGGAACCCTATGACTATGTCTCTAACTTACCTCTGTGCCTCAAGAAGGATCCTAACTATCCGGGAATCAAGTTGCACAAGGAAAACCTTGGTAACTTGAACATGCCCAATCAATCCCCATGTTCTCAATGTAATGCTTGGCTTGAACGTTATTACATCAACGTTATTATAGTGTTGTCAAAGGAGAACTATAGGCTTCAAGCCAACGAGAAGAAACAAAAAACCACCGGTTCAATTGTTTTCAGAAACATCGAGGCAACAACGGCCTTTGTCAATTCCAAGTTATCGTGATCGAATCATTTTCTTAATGCTGAGGTATGTATTTCCATATTGATTTTGTTTTATGAGTTGGTTCGAATTAATATAACCGATTGGATTTTCTTTCAATAGCTCTATTCATTTTCATTCAAAATGATTATGTTAATTTCATTTTACCAAAATAATTTCGTTATGAATCATGAGTGGGAAATTTGTTTGATAAACTCGGACACAACTACAATTTAGTTAATACAATTTTATTGTTCTCAGATTAGTAGAAGTGATTGATTTGTTTTGATTATGTTTGGTTTGCTTTAAAACAATTCTGTTCATTTGAATTAATGTAATCAATTGGGTTTGGCTTCGTTTAGTTCTGTCTGAATAAATGAGTCTGTTTCGTTTTGTATAAATATTCTTGTTTGGATTTTGATAGCATTCGACCTGTGCTAAAGATTTGTTTGCTAAAATTGTGCAGCTATGTTTTGGATTGATACGAGTTTGTTGTTGTTGGATTGTGTCAGCTTTGAGTTAGTTCTATTTGTTTCTTATGGTTTGGTTTTGAGACGATTATGTATACTCGAATTAGCATGGTCCTTTACGTATGCAATGCATCAATATCAGAAATTGGTTTGATAAATACAATGTAATCTATTAAATCGAAAAAATAACTCTGTTAGTTTTTTATTTAAAAACAATTTTGTTAATGGTTGAGTCAACATAAACTATTGCATGAAAAATTTACTTGATCGGTTACAGCCTGTTTTGATTAGAATAGATTCAAACATGATTTCGTTTGCTCTCAATTAGCATAGAAGTTTTGATTTGAATGATTTGTTTGGTTTCCAATTAGCAATTAAATATTTGTTTAATAGTTTGAATATAATTCTGTTAGTTCTGGATTGATTTAACACAGTTCTATTTTCAAATTAGACCAGCTACAGAATCGCAAGATTCTGTAGCTAGTCTTAAAATTTAGATTTTTGTTAATTTTATCAATAAAATATCCTCTAAACTTGTTTATTCTTGTCCACTTTCAGGTGCATACGAATTTCAATGATCAATTGGGCATGCTGTGGAAGTTTAGGAGATACTTTTGTGGGATATTTTTGTTATAGGTTGTTAGCTTTATTCAATGATAGAAACTTGGGAGATTATCCCCAGATTTTTTGTAAACTGTTTTTGATAATTCCCACAGGGATGTTTTACCCTGTGGTATTTAAATACTTGCTTTTTTTTTGTAATGACCCATCATCATCACTGTGGGGAGAACCAAACTATGGATTTATAATGATACAAACTGAGATGAAAGTTGATGTCTTGTAACAAATTTAGCTTTCAATATATCAAACTTTTATTTCAAGTTTTATTCATATTAGTTTGCAATTAATTATTGACTACTTTAGCTATCATAATTCGTTGCAGGTAGATGTGATTTGGTTTATGTTTCATCCATATCTGATCTCTCTTATTTTAAAAATACAGTAATTACTTTGTTTCAATTTGGTGAATTAAAGATTTCTCTTCTTCGTTAATTGAATCATTTTGTACAAATCTTTGCACACAGATTTATCTAAATGTGATGATTTGTAAATTATAAGATTGTTGTTATTTTTTATGTCTTGTTTGTCCTGTCATTTACATTTGAAGAGCACTGCTTCTTCCTGTTTACGAGAATCTTGTGGATAATCTGGTGCGGGTTTCCTCCCACTTAATAGCTAAATCAACTATTGGATACAAGACAAACCTGAAGCGTTACTTCAGGTCAGTTTTCTATTTGTTATTTAATAGTTAATTTATTAGTGTTATTTAAGTAGTTTAGATAGGTATATATATAGTTCAGATTTATAGTTAGAATTGTTATTTTAGTTGCTTAGATTAGATAGTTTTTTGTTTAATCTCTTTCTCATAAAAGATTATAAAAAATCCAAAAATAGTAACTTTACTGTCATGGGACAACCCACAATTTTTTTTTTCAGGTTTTCGATTTAAATCTGTAATCTATAAATATTGTACATTTTTTATTAAGATTTAATTCTGTTGATAATTAAACATTTAGTTTCATAGAATTATGGTTGTATAGTATAGACAATATACTGTATATATATATTTAAGATTTGTTTATTAGTTTGCTTTTATTTTTGTTTTCTTTAGATTAGTTCCTTAGTGTAGTTTTCTTTCGTTTTCCTAGGACTTAGATCGGCCAACAGAGCCACTAAACTTGTCAGGGTGGATCATCCCAAACGTCTTGGGTTATTTAGACAACTCCAGACCGGATTCACTCTTCCAGTTGGCGAGCGTTCATTTTCGCCTGTCAACAAATGGCGCTAGAAGGAGGGCCTGAAATTTATTAATGGCACGAGATGGTCGTAAGACTCCTCCACCACCTAACCGCTCACCTATAGTGACAAGAAGTCATTCGAACGAAAACATCCCCCCTCAAACAAGAACCACATCAAACAATGATCTATGAATCATAGTCGAACCAACAACCCCTAATCCTACAGGTGATGACATACAAGAGATTGTCTGCCAATCTCTCTTGAGAACACATAGTTCCTTAGCCCATTTAAGGCAACCAAATCGACCTTTGGACCAACCTTTAGATTTCTCTGATATCAGAGAACAACTTGAGGGCACTAACCTCACTGTGAACCCTACAGATCCAATCCTCACTCTTGCTACAGGAGGAACCAGAATACCACCCTCACCACCTCCATCATCTCCTTCTTCTTCGGGAGAAGACTCTTATGATGAAGGCAGTTCCCCTTCTCAGCCTTCCACACCACCTACACCAATGGACAACCAGAACAATCCTACCAGACCTTGGCTCGACCAGGATGTGGTAGCCGTATCTGGAGCACAGCATCCCTTACCCAAACATCTGAAGAAGTGGCTTCCCAAGTTTGACCCCGACTCTAAACAGATAGTTGAAGATCACATTAAAAATTTTATGTTAGCCATAAGACTCCGTAATGTCGAGCACGAAGACGTAGTCTGTAGGTTGTTCCCCTACACTTTTGAGGGCAATGCCTCTACCTGGTATTTTTCCCAACAACCCCATACCATTGTGTCTTGGGAGAAATTTGAATCATACTTTCTGGAAATATTCAGAGACGGTAAGTCTCCGGAAGTCCTAGTCTTAGAGCTTTTTAACTTAAGAATGAACCCAAAAGAGAAAATTAAAGACTTTAATCAAATATTCTTAACACTTAAGAACTGAATCCCTACAGATTCCATGCCTACCGAGAATCTTATCATAGCATACTATACTAAAGCCTTGCATCAAAGTATATCCATTTGGGTTAAACGATCTAAGAAAGCCACGTTGTTAGAGACCTTCGAAGAGGCCAGCCAGATTGAAAAAGAAATACTTAGTTTAAAAGGAACTACTAGCAATGAAACAGACACTAGTTCATCTTCCAAAAAGAAGATCGAAATCCTCCCTAGACCTGCTCAAAATAAAGCACAGCCTAAAAGCTATGATTTAGTAAACTTAACTAAAGTCGTTCAAAAACTGTCAAATCAAGTTATAGATTTGAAAAAGACGATCGGAGAAGCTTCTTCGAGCAAATGGCCCTACAAAACCCCGTTCAGGAAGCCTTTTCCCACCAACCGACCTAATCCAACTACCGAGGGCCTTAATCTAGAAAGTCTACAATATGCCCTTCAAACAATTCTAGAAGCCCAGGATAACTTGATGCCTCCTGAGATTCCTGAGGAGGTTGTCGAACAAGAGACAGTTAAAGAAGAAGAGTCCTCTCCAAACATTTTTGGACACTTCTCAGATAGCATTTTCCAAGCTAACTTCGAGACAATTCATCCCTACAATACTAGGAGTAAGACAAAAAACAAACCTTCTTCCGAAAACACTACAAATTTGCCCCGAAAGCAATCTAAACTAGATGAGACTAAACAGAGTCAGGTAAACCCCAACTTAGATTATGATTTAGTTGAAGATATTAAAAAGTTAAGGGCTAACATTTCTATTTATGAATTATTAAAATTTCCATTTTTTCTACAAAAAATGTTACAGAATATTGGAGAGAATAGCAAAAATGGTAATTCAAGCAGTAGTAAGGTTGTTCAGAAAAAAATTCCTCAGAAGACTTCCACTAAAAATAATCCTGATCCTTAAGACAAAGGAAGCCTTCCTGTAAATAATGTAAATAATGTAGATAAATTAGCTTTAGAAACTGCGAGTAAAAAGCTACAAACTACCACCCTTAGTACTCGCAGAAATGTACCTCCATTTTTGTTAACTTTCGAAATCTTTAATAGAAACGTGCACAATTGTATGGTAGACTTAGGAGCGTCATCCAATGTGATGACGTGGTCTATGTGCCAGAAGATTAATGCTGAAGTCAAACCATCTACTTTAAAAATCATCCAACTTGATCGAACTAGTGTCAAAGTCATAGGTGAATTAAGGAATGTGCTTATAAGATTATCATCTAACCCCAAAGTTCATCAAATCATTTATATTATTGTTGTGGATATTCCAGAAGTGTATGGTTTTTTTTTAAGCAGGGACTGGTCGGAGAAGCTACACGGCTATTTCACGACAGATTGGTCTCACCTGTGGCTTCCAGAAAACGACAAGACCAACAAAATCAAGGTAAATCGTGAATGCTACCTTAAGTTCACGGTCACAGATCTGAATGATCTCAATGAGACATTTACACCTTCTGTTGATTCACCCAAAGTACAAGGGATGGATACCTTTTTCGGAAATTTCATCATCGAGACTTCAACTATCACCAACCCAGAACAATAGTCTGAGATTGTATCATATGTGCAGCCAACAACTTCTACACAATGGTCTCATGCACCCGATAAAAATCAAATTTGGTCTCTTTATTTTGACGAGTCAAAGTCCAAAGAAGGAGCTCATGCAGGCTGCGTTATTATTGGTCTCTCAGGTAACAAAACCTCGATTGCATGTAGGCTAGAATTTGAATGTACTAATAACACAACAGAATATGAGGCTTTATTGCAGGGCCTCAGAAAAGATTTAGATATGAACATTCAAAATTTGGTTGTCTTTGGCGATTCTGAAATCGTGGTTAGACAGGTAAGAGATTCTATCCACTGTCTATCTCCGCATCTTAAAAGCTACCAATCCGAGGTATGGAATTTAATGAATAAATTTTCTGCTTTCAATATAAATTCGATTCCTAGATTAAATAACTATGAAGCTGATCTATTAGCTAACGTAGCTTCTAAACTCTTTCCTACAGAAGGCTTGTCCCCGGATGCATTCTCCGTCGAACTGTTGTTCAGGCCATCTGTTCCCGACAACATCACGAACTGGAGAGTCTTCGACGACAATCAACATATTATTAGCTTCCTGCATATGGAAGAAAATTTTCAAGGCGCGGTGATCGACGAATGCACTCATGACGATAATTTGCACGATTTCATGGCAATACCAGATCTGAGAACTCCTGAATCTTCATCAGACATGGTAAATTTGATCCCTAAATCTGTAGTTAGATTAGAGAAGTTTTACGATCTTCAAGATAAATTCAAAAAATCGATCAACTGTAAAACCAATAGTTCCTCGTTATCATATGAAAAAGTAAATTTAGGAACTAATGACAATCTGAAGTGCATTAATTTAGGGGTGGGGTGTTCTCAACAAGAAAAAGATGCATTTATTAAATTGTTCAAAGAATTTAAAGATGTTTTTGGTGGACATATGATGACCTTAAAACTTTCGACCCTAACATCATACAACACGTCATTCCTATGAAACCCCAAACCTTACCCTTTCAGCAAAAATTAAGAAAAATGCACCCTAAGCTTGAACCGACCGTCAAAAAAGAATTAAATAAACTCCTGAATGCTAAGATAATTTTCCCAGTTAAGCACACTCAATGGATTTCTAACCTTGCCCCTGTTCGGAAGAAAAGTGGGGGAATTCGACTTTGCGTCGATTTCTAAAACCTTAATAGAGCGTATGATAAAGACAACTATCTTGTCCCACCCATGGAACAGATCCTTCAACAGGTATCTGGTTCTGAGAGGCTATCTTTATTGGATTGTTTCTCAGGGTACAACCAAGTCTTGATGTCTCCTCCTGACCAACTTAAAACTACCTTCCGCACTCCATGGGGCACCTACGCTTATCGAAAAATTCCCTTTGGACTGATCAATGCTGGTTCCACTTTCCAGAGAGCGATGGACATCACTTTTCGAGGCTTAATCAATCAATCCGTCGTAGTTTACTTAGATGATGTTACTATATTTTCCAAAAACAAAACCGATCATCTAGCTCATTTAAGAGTCGTTCTACAGCGATGTCGTAAATACGGCATTTCCTTAAATCCTAAAAAATCTATATTCGCAGTAGAACAAAGTAAAATCTTTGGGTTTATTGTGTCAAACAAAGGGATGATTATTGACCCCGAAAGGACTCAAGTCATATCAAAACTTCCCCCTCCTACATCCAAAAATTCTATGCAGTCTTTCTTAGGCCAGATAAACTTTGTCAGGAGATTCATCCCCAGTTTCTCTGAAATGGTCAGACCTTTATAGAACCTAATTAAGAAAGACGCACAATATCACTGGGGACGTTTAGAAAACCAATCTTTTAATGCGATAAAAAATTTCCATAATAGACGCTCCTTCTCTCATGAGCCCCGACTTTTTGCAAGACTTCACGCTCTACACTTTTGCTTCTGACCGCTCCTACGCTGTCGTCCTTACTCAAAATAACGCTGAAAACAATGAAGTACCCATCACCTTTATGAGCTCTTCCTTCAAGGCACATAAATTAATTACCCAATGGTAGATTAGCAAGCCTACGCTATTTTCAAAGCAGTCAAACACTTCTGTTCCTATCTTTTGAAATCTAGGACGAAATTTATTGTCCCTTATCCAGCCGTCAGTAACCTGTTAGTGCAGAAAGAACTAGGTGAAAAGAGGGATAACTGGGTTACCTCCTTACAAGAGTACGACATATAAATTACCCCAGCTCAGATAGTGAGAGGCCAAGGGTTATGAAATTTAGTTGTTGATTCAGCAGCAGAACATCAAGAAGAGAATGATAGGTCAAACCTAGGATAACTTAATCAAAATGTAATCTGTTGTGCACAAAACTTTGTCAGTCCCTGGTATGACGATATTAAATTCTGTCTTGAACATGGATCAACCCACCGTCACCTAGATCCCACTAAAAGAAGAGCGTTGAGATTAAATTCTTCCTCCTTTCATTTGGTTAATGGTATTCTGTTTCGTCAAAATTTTGATGGCGTACTGATGCGCTATCTTGAGAAAGACGAAGCTGAAAAAGTCTTACTAGAGTTGCATGCAGGAGAAGCTAGTGGGCATTTTGGTGGTGACACCACTGCTCATAAAGTTTTGAGATCCGGTTATTACTTTCCTACACTTTTTAGAGATGCCCATGCCTTGTGTCGTAAGTGTATTATTTGTCAAAAAACATCCGGGCGCATACAGAAACCAGCCTTTCCTTTGTAGCCTGTTTCAGTAGACTCCCCTTTTCAGCAGTGGGGCCTTGATATTATAGGTCCAATCAATCCTCCATCCTAACAGCAACATAAGTTTATAATAAAAGCCACAGATTACTTCACCAGGTGGTCTGAAGCTGCCGCATTAAGAACTGTGAATACCAGTTAGGTAATCGCCTTTCTAAATTCAAATATTATTACTCATTTTGGTATCCCTGACTGTTTAGTATTCGATAACGCTTCTTATTTTTATTCTCTTGAGATGAGTGAGTTCTCTCTAGAAAGAGGAATTAAATTGAAGTATTCTGCTAGTTACTACCCCCAGGGCAATGGATTGGCAGAATCAACAAATGCGAATCTGATTAAAATCATCAAGAGAACGGTATCTGAGAATCACAAAAATTGGCATAATTCACTATTAAATGCGATCTAGGTTTATAGGGTAACACCAAAGGCTGTTGTAGGTAACTCTCATTTCTTTCTCGTTTATGGAAGAGAAGCAATTATGCCACCACACATTCTTCTTCCCTCACTGCAACTATCACAGAAAATACAAGAAGAGGATTGTCCCCCTTTGGTAAACCGAATTAACGCTTTAATGAAACTAGAGAAGGTAAGAGCCCAAGCTAAACATAAATTAGATCAGCATCAACTAGTGGTCAAAAGTTGGTTTGATTCTAACTCTGCCTCTGATAGGAACTTTGAAGTAGGTGATCTTGTCTTGAAATGGGACAAATCACATGAGGGAAAGGGAGAGCACACGAAATTCCAGAAATTATGGCTTGGACCATTTTTAATTGCTGAGAAAATGGGTCCCAGCTCTTTTCGATTGCAGAATCTAGAAGGACAACATGACACCTATCCGGTGAATGGCCAAGCTCTAAAAAGATATTTTGCTTGATGACAACCCTTTGTATACTATGTACATATTTTTCTTTTGTTTTCTTTTCTTTAACTGTTTTGGTTTTGATTTTTCCTTTGCACTTATCAGTTTTTGTTTTTGGAAATACACATACCTGAATTTTGGAACTGTTCAGACAAAGAAAACAAAAATTTCTTTCACTGAAAAGACTGCTGAAAAATTGTGTAAACATCAATTGTATACTTCTGAAATTTACATCTATGTTGACAAAAACTGTTGTTTGAAAGAAGTTAATTGATTTTGATCTGTGAGAAAAGCCTGTCACGATCATCCATGATATTTTTATGCTGTCCTTGTTCCTTAAGGGAACGAGTCAGAAGATGTCTCCCTGCCTTAGAAAGTTGTTTCTACAAATAAACCATCTTTGGATCTTAATAAAGGATAGTTCTGAAAATTTTTTGTTGAGGTCTGTAAAAATATGCTAAAATATCATAATTTTCAGCGTCACCCCGCTCAATTATATATCTTTAAAAAACAAAATAAATCATTAAAAGAGTTGTGGGAAGTGCTTGTAAACCTGTCGGGATGCTGAACAGGTCTGCCGGCAGCGGGTAAATGCATGCATGACGTCAAGATAACTTCGTCGGGGTACTGAACACACCCGCTGGCAGGGAAGCAATGTCAGGTATATGAAAATTTGCAAATATGAAACCTCTGACCTTAAAATGTCCTTTTTTTCTAATCTGAAACTTCTTTGTAGGATACAGATATCAGAGTGGGTTAAATGACAACCCTGTCAAGGCTATGGACACCTGCTGGAAGTAGTGGCTCTGTCAATAGTATTGTAGATTTTATCTTTAATATCGTCGCTCGCTTGTCTTAAGACTGCAATCAATTTTCATCCTTTAAACACTGCTGGAATATTTGATTAATAATGATGTTTAGACAATTTTCTGGTTGTTTTTGAGTTTGAATTATTCTTGTTATCCTAATATGAATTTGTTCTTTTGGCAGAGATAACTGCTTCTACCAGTGTGTCGCCATTGTTGGTAGCCATTTCACATTTTTATCCTATCCTTATAAGCTGCCTACGCCAGTGTTTTTCAACCCTTGATTTTCATCGCAATCTTTGGAATAAAACTACACTATTATTTTGCGCATTTGCACACCTACCTTTGTTCTTGTTTACACGACTACAAGCGTGAAAACTTTGATTTCAAAGCCGCATTAAAATCATCACTGGATTATTATGGTACTCTTGTCTATGTGTTCATTGCATTTCCAATTTGATTATAGTCACACAGTTGACAAGACTCCAAGATCCTTACTCATGTGGAATTTAATATGATTTCATTTTTATAAGATTGTGATGATATTATAATGACTGTCATTGAGTCCTTAATACATTGGTGGTTTGATGTTCTATAATCTTTCATCGATTTCATTGACACATTGGTTTCATGAAAACACATTGACATTGTGGTTAGACACTTGGTGTAATCATTTCATACAACACATATTTGATATGATCGAACCCTTGGTGTTGATTTCGAATTATTGTTTTGATTTTAAAACTATGCAAACGCTATGCTTATGTGAATTTTTGGGTCAACTTACCATAGATTTCATTAATTGTTTGAATGGCATGGTTTTTAACATATGCGATAGTGATTTGAATTGTTATATGCACCGTCAGTTGTACATTGGGAAATGTCTGTTTTGCATGGGCTAATCTAGCTCCACCATCCTCGTACACTCGGGCATTAATGCCTTCCCCCTATCCCAGGTTAACTCTGTTAGTTTTTGGGGAAGTCTGTGAGCTATTTGATCCAACGTATGCCCTGTTCAAATCCTTGACGGTTCACATGACTCACTGTGTGCTCCCGTCTATGCCACCTATGGTGAACATAGAGCCAAATGGTAACCAAACACTCCTACTATTTGACAATGCTCGTAAGGATTTGGAAAATGGTGGTTGGCTGGTGTTTATCCAAAGGTTTGAGGGTTTCAACCTTTCAATTGCCCAACAATTCACCCTCACCTTTGACGGATGCAGGGCTAAGGTCAGAGACATACAACTAGAGATTAATGAGGAATTCCTAAGCTCAGCTACGGGCTTACCAGCTATGGGGAAAAGGTGGTTTAAGAACTCCAAAGTAGACGAGGTACCGTGGCCACTCCTATTCAAATCAAGGAAGATTGTTTCATGTGATAGAGGTATGCCTATTACTACCCTCAAACCCAGGTGCCACGATATTTTGGCAATTGTTAAGCAGTTTGTGACCTGTGAAGGTCGATATGGCTTGGTATTTCTGTACCATCTTCAGTTATTGATGAATTTTATAGGATACCCTCTGAACATGCCACATTATCTCTTGCATAGTCTGTACAAGATGTCTAAAAGATTCAAGCGTGAGAAGGATAATAGCGGCATTTTCCATCACGACTTGATCAAAGTTATTATCATCCACCATTTGAGCCTTAGTGGTGATAGTTGGCAAGCCTTCCTATTGAGGAATGGCTTCGCCACTCCCGATTCTGTCCAAGTGGAGAAGGTTGTGGTTACTGAAACGTTGGTTGGACCGGCCATGCCACTCCATATCCTTCTACCCCCTGTCAAACACTCTGATTTCCCTGACATAGACCTAACTGATACCATGGCTGACCCATGTGCTAAATAAAATACTAAGGATGTCAATAATGTTGTGAGGAAGAAAGGTAGAGGTGACACTGCTATCAAAACTAAGGGGAAGAAAAATGATGGATATCGAGATGTGCTAGGAACAGACCCAAGCCAAACGTTGACCAGAAGCCAATAGTGTTGAGCGAGGACTCGGACTCCGAAATTGAACGTTTCTTGACTGAGGAATACCCCTATTCTCATGGCCTATGCTCTATGGAACCCTATGGCTATGTCTCTAACTTACCTCTGTACCTCAAGAACGATCCTAACTATTCAGGAATCAAGTTGCACAAGGAAAACCCTGGTAACTTGAGCATGCCCAATCAATCCCCATGTGCTCAATGTAATGCCTGACTTGAACATTGTTACACCGACGTTCCCTTGTTGCAATCAAAGATCAAATCGTTAGAGGAACGGGTGACAGTGTTGTAAAAGGAGAACGACAGGCTTCAAGCCAACGAAAAGAAACAAAAAACCACGGGTTCAATTGTTTTCAGAAACGTCGAGGCAACAACGACCTTTGTCAATTCCAGGTTATTGTGATCGAATCGTTTTCTTAATGCCCAGGTATGTATTTCCATATTGATTTTGTTTTATCAGTTGCTTCGAATTAATATAACTGATTGGATTTTCTTTCAATAGCTCTATTCGTTTTGATTCAAAATGATTATGTTACTTTCATTTTACCAAAATAATTTCGTTATGAATCATGAGTGGGAAATTTGTTTGCTAAACTCAGACACAGCTACAATTTAGTTAATACAATTTAATTGTTCTCAGATTAGTAGAAGCGATTGATTTGTTTTGATTATGTTTGGTTCAATTTAAAACAATTATGTTCGTTTGAATTAATGTAATCAATTGGGTTTGGTTTCGTTTAGTTATGTCTGAATAAATGAGTCTGTTTCATTTTGTATAAATATTCTCGTTTGGATTTTGATTGCATTCGACCTGTGCTAAAGATTTGTTTGCTAAAATCATGCAGCTATGTTTCGGATTGATACGAGTTTGTTGTTGTTGGATTGTGTCGGCTTTGAGTTAGTTCTATTTGTTTCTTATGGTTTGATTTTGAGATGATTTTGTATACTCGAATTAGCATGGTCCTTTACGTATGCAATGCGTCAATATCAGAAATTGGTTTGATAAATACAATGTAATCTATTAAGTCGAAAAAACAACTCTGTTAGTTTTTGATTTAAAAATGATTTTGTTAATGGCTGAGTCAACATAAACTATTGCATGAAAAATTTACTTGATCGGTTACAACCTATTTTGATTAGAATAGATTCAAATATGATTTCATTTGCTCTCAATTAGCATAGAAGTTTTGATTTGAATGATTCATTTGGTTTCCAATTAGAAATTAAATATTTTTTTAATAGTTTGAATATAATTCTGTTAGTTCTGGATTGATTTAACACAGTTCTACTTTCAAATTAGACCAACTACAGAATCGCAAGATTCTGTAGCTAGTCTTAAAATTTAGATTTTTGTTAATTTTATCAATAAAATATCCTCTAAACTTCTCTATTCTTGTCCACTTTCAGGTGCATACGAATTTCAATGATCAATTGGGCATGCTGTGGCAGTTTAGGAGATACTTTTGTGGGATATTTTTGTTATAGGTTGTTAGCTTTAGTCAGAGATAGAAACTTGGGAGATTATCCCCAGATTTTTTGTAAATTGTTTTTGATAATTCCCACAGGGATGTTTTACCCTGTGGTCTCTAAATACTTGTTTTTTTTTTTGTAATGACCCATCATCATCACTGTGGGGAGAACCAGACTATGGATTTATAATGATACAGACTAAGATGAAATTTGATGTCTTGTAACAACTTTAGATTTCAATATATCAAACTTTTATTTCAAGTTTTATTCATATCAGTTTGCAATTAATTATCGACTACTTTAGATATCATAATTCGTTGCAGGTAGATGTGATTTCGTTTATGTTTTATCTATATCTGATCTCTCTTATTTTAAAAATACAACAATTACTCTTTTTCAATTTAGTGAATTAAATATTTCTCTTCTTCGTTAATTGAATCATGTTCTACAAATCTTTGCACACAGATTTATCTAAATGTGATGATTTGTAAATTATAAGATTGTTGTTATTTTTTATGTCTTGTTTGTCCTGTCATTTACATTTGAAGAGCACTGGTGCTTCCTGTTTACAAGAATCTTGTGGATAATCTGGTGCGGGTTTCCTCCCACTGAATAGCTAAATCAAGTATTGGATACACGACAAACCTGAAGCGTTACTTCAGGTCAGATTGCTATTTGTTATTTAATAGTTAATTTATTAGTGTTATTTAAGTAGTTTATATAGGTATATATACAGTTCAGATTTATAGTTAGAATTGCTATTTTAGTTGCTTAGCTTAGATAGTTTTTTGTTTAATCTCTTTCTCATAAAAGATTATAAAAAATCCAAAAATAGTAACTTTGTTGTCATGGGACAGCCCACAATTTTTTTTTCAGGTTTCTGATTTAAATATGTAATCTGTAAATATTGTACATTTGTAATTAAGATTTAATTTTGTTGATAATTAAACATTTAGTTTCATAGAATTATGGTTTTATAGTATAGACAATAGACTATATATATATATTTAAGACTTGTTTATTAGTTTTCTTTTATTTTTGTTTTCTTTAGATTAGTTCCTTGGTGTAGTTTTCTTTCGTTTTCCTAGGACTTAGATCGGCCAATGGAGCCGCTATACCCGTCAGGGTGGATCATCCCAAATGGCTTGGGTTATTTAGACAACCCCGAACTAGATTCACTCTTCTAGTTGGCGAGCGTTCTTTTTCGCCCGTCAACACAACCTAGTTGCCAATCTTTTTAGCGACATACACGGGTGACTGCGGGGGTATACCACGGTACCTAGGACAGACATCGGGCCATACTTTGCAGAGTATACCCGGAGGGTGCTTCCGTATTCGAGTTGCACTTTCACTGGTAAGTTTCTCTAGTGTTGGCTGTTGTAACTGTTCTTCCAAATAGTTTAGTGATTGCTTGTCTTATCTCCTAGGGGCTTCTTTTTAGTGTGTGTTACTTTTGAACGTGTAGAATACCTTAGCGTGTCTTGGATATTCTCACACAGTGGAGGATCTTGAGCTCCGCTAGTCACAAAGGCTTCTTAGCCTACCATCGGTTACACTGGAGCCACCCCCGCCACCATTAAGGTGAAAGCTAGACCAACAAGGGTCTTTTGAAGTGACGGGGTTACAAACATTTGTGCCCAAACAACTCCTGGAGGAATCAACCACCAATCTTGGCTCAGTTGAAACCCCAACCACTGATTTCTTGGCACTGTTTATTGTACCGATCCAATTTCACGAATGCCAATCAGTGCCTCACGCAGCTATGGAAACAAACGTTGTTACTTCTTCTGGGAATTCTTCCATTCCCACCACAATTGCTACCACAGGAGAATCATCTCCTAACTTACCATCGTCGGTCTGAGCCACCATAGTCTCGGCCACAACTACGTTGCATAGTGGACCGAACCTTTCTATGGTGGTGGACATAACCCCCTTCACACCTAGTGCAATAGGCCCTCCATTTTCATACGGTATGCCTAGTTCGAGTACAAGTCCTGCGCTAACCTACTCCACTTTACAGACTTTGGGTCTGGGGGTAGGGAGCTCTAACGCTCCTCTCCAAGGTCAATTTGGGGGCACTCCTGTCCCTTTTAACACGTTTCCTTATGCCGGAGGTCATATCCCTCCTTCATCACCTCCGCTTGGTGGTTCGCATTAGTAGTCCGCCGGGCAGCCTACACACACTATTTTATTTGGAGCCGGGAGTCAAGGAACACCTACGCACAATATGTCGATAGGTTCGACACTGTTTGTTTAGAACGAGACATTTGGTAACAACAATTTCTCATCAACTGCTTTCCCGTCTGGGGGCAATCCCATTATTGGACAATCCACTCCTGCACAGGGTACTATTCCTGCGCAGGGGGAACATATAGCAGGACCTTGGAACTCAGGACAAGGATCTGTTCCCTCCTTTGGAATGTCATTCTGGGGTAATTCTTTCCACAGTCAATGGAACCCTGGACAAAATACTATGCCTCTCCCATCAAGACTAGCATGGGGTAATCCTTCCCAAAGTCCTTCGAATACGATGCATGCCCAACACCCTATGTCCTTTATGGGAAATCAACCAATGATGTCTCCACAGATGAAAAATCCTTATGCTGGTCAGGGCCATGGTTTCTACTAGAATCCGGGCCAGCAGCCAAACTTTTCCTAGCAACCTGGTGCCAGTCAAACTCCAGGACCCTTTTTCCTAGGTTATCAGCAACAACCCAAACTACCATTCCTGACGATGTTACACTTGCCAGATTTAACAAGGTTGTTAAATGATCCTATTTGTCATGATCCACGTTGGCCTCCTATGCCAACGAAGTTTCCTTCGGACATTCCAAATTTCGAGGCCAAGCCTAATGAAGATCCAGGTGATCATGTGACTACCTTCCATCTTTGGTGTTCATCTAACTCATTGAAATATGACTCTGTACAGTTGTGATTGTTTCAACGTACTCTTATCGGGAGTGCCATGAAATGGTACATCGAGCTTGATCGCTCACGATACTCTTCTTTTGGTGAACTGGCGATGGCCTTCCTTAACCATTTACAATTACCTGTGAGATACGACGCTGGCACAGAGCTTCTTGCCAATTTCGAACAGACAACAACGGACCATATCTTTGATCAAATCCGAGAATGGAGACGCTAGAAGAGTCTAATCAAAGTACCTGTCCCACTAGAATTCCTTCTTGAGTGGTTCCTTAAGTCTTTGGTCCCACAGTTATCCAAAGACATCGCGACTTTTGGAGTTTTCTCTGAAGAATATGCCATCATGAGGGCTCAATAGTTTGAGCTCATCTATTCTTAGTCTGGTTTATTATACAACATCTTTCCAGATGCACCACGTTCAATACTGGATATAACTAGATAGAGAGCTGGACCACATGCCGATGGTATTGTTGGTTCAGCACAAACCAAGCCCGCTGAGCAATTGACAAAATAGTTTGAACAGTTATCCATCCAACACACAACGGCCATCCAAACTACTTCTTTGGCTGCTCCCCCTACCCAAACATCGGAAGTAGACTCCGTGCAGTCGACTAACCCAAAGGCCCCCCAGCATCCTAAAGGGAAGAAAAAACAAGGAAAGAAGGGTAAGGGGGATAAAAAAAACCACTGATAATGCTGGCGGGGACAACATGGAAAAATAGAAGGTGAGGTATCCGTGCAACTTGCGCACAGAGGACCACCTGACCCATATTTTTCCTCGACTTGCAGAGGCCCAAAATTTTGTCACACAACAACAGCAGGCAGTGTTGACTAATCCCTTTCAACATGGGCAAAATTTAACTCAAGCCTCTACAAGCACAGAAGGGGGCAGCCAAGAAACCTGCCCTCCTCCAAACAATCCCTCATTCGTGAATGTATATATGGTTAGGGGTGATGCTTTCATAACGACTAGAGCGCACGACTATAGTAAACCAAGCGCTTCTAAGAAGGGTAAAGAAGCTGACCTCCCATCTCTTCCTCTACAAATTGAGAAGACATTGGGAGAAACAATGACAAGCATTCCAAAGGGTGCATATAAAAAATCTTCTCACAACCCAAACGCAAGGGCCGCCCAGAATTACTCTGTGGTGGAGGATTTATCACAAACCCCTTGTGTGATGTTTGCTTTGGAGGTCCTCCAAAGCTACCCTGATCAGAGGAAATCCTTGTTAACCGCTTTGGGCTCTACTGAGACTTGTTATCCGGGTACCATCATGTTAGATACAACCGACTTAAAACCTCGTCTGCCTTACCACATAGCATTTCAGATAGTAGTGGCTCATCCCATGAAAACTTTTACACGAAATATATTCTGCACGGTGGTCGACGAGGGCACCTCAACATGAGTTATGTCGTTAGCATGTTGGAAGGCCATTGTCCATCCCTCTTTGTCTCCATCACCTTCTCTCCTCACTGCTTTTGACGATCGTTCTTTCCGACCACATGGCATTATTCCTTCTTTCCCTGTGTAGTTAGGAGGGAAGACCGTGTGTGTCGAAGTAGAGGTAGTCGATGCTCCCCTTGACTATAACCTCTTGTTAGGAAGGATTTGAACTTATTCTATGCAAGTTGTGGTTGCTACAATTTTCTGAGTCTTGTTGTTTCCACACGAAAGCCGGATAGTGACCATCGATCAACCGTCCTTCTCCAGACCTGACCCAGCTTTGGGGGAATCCACGGTCCCAATGATAGATAATCCTCATCCAGGTGTCGTTAACGTAGGAGTTGGTTTGTGCCCATCTTTGATGGGTACCTTATTTTACCCACCTCCTCATGACGATGTCAAATTTATATCTAATCACCATAAGGTTGAGATTTTTCAAGTTTCGTCGTTCTGCACGACTTACTTTGAGGATCCTTGGATTCTTCCTTCCCCATCAGCTATGATGGATGAGACAGGGCACTCAGGCATGTCCATGCCCTTGTCGATCACTGAAGTAGCGTACTCTTTAGTCCAGCAAGCTTTAGCTAACCCTGATCCAACTCTTGCACAAGAGTTAGATCCACCTCTAGAGCCTATTTGGGCTCAGGGTTCTCTTGCTAACGTCGATTTGTTAGACTTAGTCTTGCCTTCTGACGAAGCAATAATCGAAGCAATGACTAGTTCGTACAAACCTTGGGAAGATCTTCATCACAGATCATACTTTCTCCTAGAGTTAAGCTGAATTGAAGCAGGAGAATTCACCATTACCATGACGGGAGATCAACCATGTCCTATTAACCTCTTAGCTACACAGGAAATTTATGCTGAGGGCAATATGGCGACTATCGCTGAAACTATACCCATTAACATTTCCCAAAACCCTGGCGTCATGGAGAATGTCTTCGTCGGAGAGGATTGCTCCCCCGAAGAGATTCAAATTTACACGGATATTTTCAAAGAATTCCACGACGTTTTTGCCTGGTCTTATGAGGAAATGCCAGGTATCAATCCAAAAATAGTTGAACATGAGATCACAATGTATCTTGATGCTAAGCCTGTTCAAAAAAAACTTCGTCCAGTCAATCCTAAGAAAGCAACAGCCATCAAGATTGAGGTTGAGAAATTTCTAAAGGCAGGTTTCATTTATCCTATTCATTTGACTCAATGGGTGTCAAACCCTATGCCGGTCAATAAAAAACAAGGCGCGATTCATGTATGTACCAATTTCCGTGATTTGAACAAGGCATGTCCCAAAGATAATTTTCCAACACCATTCATTGACCAGATCATTGATGAATGTGCCAGTTGTGAAGCCTTTTCATTCATGGATGGTTTTTCGAGATATAATCAAATCCAAATAAAACCTGAAGACCAACACAAAACAACATTCATTTGTCCATGGGGTACATTCGCATATCGTAAGATGCCTTTTGGCCTTAAAAATGTTGGAGCCACTTTCCAGCGGGCCATGTCTTTTGCTTTTCATGACCTCAAACATATAGTTGAGGCCTACTTAGATTATTTAGCATCATGCTCTCGCAAGAGAACGGATCATCCCACGCACGTTAGACTAATCTTCGAACGTTGTCGCTACTTCAGGATTTGATTGAATCCAAACAAGTGCACCTTATGCGTAACGTCAGGACATTTGTTGGGTTTCATCGTATCAACAACAGGGATCATGGTTGATCCTCTTAAGGTGGAGGCAATAATCCAGTTGCCCCCCCATGCACAATCTTACAACTTCAGAGTCTACAAGGCAAGGCGAACTTCTTATGACACTTCATCACCAACTATACTGAAATCACTAAGGGATTTATGCGTTTACTAAAGAAAGACATTCCTTTTTTCTGGGACGAAGCTGCTCAATGCTCTTTCAACGCATTAAAACACGCCCTCAAAACCGCACCTCTGCTATGGCCACCTAACTATAACAAAGACTTCTTATTATATCTGGCTGCCGCAGAGTCAACCATAGGCATGGTTTTAGTTCAGGAAGACGATTCATTTTCAGAATATGTGATCTATTACCTGAGCCGAGGCCTCGTAGGACCGTAACTCAATTATTCTCATATCGAAAAACTTGCGTTGGCAGCAATTCATGTTGTTCAACGGTTCTGTCACTATGTTCTGTTTCGCAAGAACACCGTCATTGCTGTCGTAAATCCATTCCAGTACATGTTGACACTGTTGTAGGAAAATCTCCCTACGGATAGGTGGATTACCTCAAAGAGCTTGACCTTAACTCTAAGACATAAAATGCTTAATGTGGACACTAAATTCCTTTCAAATCTATCCAAACTAACACATGAGAAGGAAGGAGAACAAAAGTACCTCTTTATCAACGTTTGTCCCTGCACGCTCCGAGTTGCGCTCCGATCCTTTTCTCCTCGCTAAGTTCTATAGAAAAACAAGATACGACCACTTCCTATTCTATTGATGTTAGATTGAAAATAGATCTATCTATCAATGATAATTTCATGTAACATCAGACACAAACTAGAAAGAAATAGGCCAAGCGTGTCATATTAATGAGAATAACAACAACAGTACTTACAATCGTAGATGTGAATGTGACAGCTTCGTCAAGTCCCCTTCGTCTAACCCTTGCTCAAAATATCCACAATCTGGATAACAACAGATTCACTAATCACTCTTCTTTGGCTGACTGTGTGTTTCCTATGAGATCATAGGTTTCATACTAGCAATTCTTCCCCCTTTTCACCATCATAGAGCTTGCTTATATAGGTTAAGAGGAGCTTAACCTCTTGAGTTATCTTTAGAACAAGTTGAGGAACTTTCTCCTTAGATTAGGGATCCTCTGATGGAACCAAGAATTCGAATGCAATTTCTTTCTAATCTTGAAAGATCCTCCCCTTATTCTCCTCAACGGGCCAACTACTACCCCAGATTAGTCAGCGCTCCCTCAAAAGGGGCATTAGAGCACTGTAGTGCTCCTTAAGAAGCTTGAGGGAAGCGCCAACACCCTAAAGGTGGATAACGCTCCTTCAAAGGGGCAGGAGAGCATTATAACTCTCCCTGAAGCCTTATAGGGGAGCGCCAGCACTCCTAAGACTGATATAGGGGAGCACTCACCCTCAGAACCTTTGTTTTAGAGCTCTTTTCAGGTGTTAAGAGTTACTGGTCTTCATTTAATCAATTCCTCTTCTCCAAATCAAGTGCATGAGATGTTTTAAGTGCCTCCTTAGTGTCATTATTATGGCAGTATACTTGAACAACATTTACGACACTTGTGAACAACTTGCGACACTTGC
>ML812774.1:103932-119448 GCA_009831015.1 Picea engelmannii
CATGTCTCTTCATTGTTCTGGGAAACTTGGTGATGAAATCAATTGTCACCACTTCCCATTTCCACTCAAGAATAGGCAATGGATGTAGAAAACTAGTTGAATATCTATGCTCATACTTCACCTTCTGACATTCAACATATCTGGATATATAATCAACCACTTATTTCTTCATATCTAGCTAGTAATATTGATTTTTGACAACTGCAATTGTTTTATGGTATCATAGGTTCACAACATAAGGAACGTCATGCGTCTCTCTTAATTCCATATTGCTCAGGTCTTGGGAAATAGGTACATAAGTTATTCCTTTATACAACAAGATTCCATGTTCTCTCAGCTCATAGTCTTTATTTTTCTGTTGTAAATTATGTTGATGTAAATTTTCCATTGTCTTCACATAGTGTTGATCTAATTTTGTTGCTTATAAGATTCTATATTTTATATTAGTTTTGTACATGCTTATAGTTGTAACATGCATTGCATGTACCCATTTGTTGAGTGAATTAGATTCCTTATTCTCTTTTCCTCTGATATTCTTTAGATCAAATTCATATTCACTAATAAATTCCATCCATATGATTTTCCTATCATTCAGAGTTGGTTGTCCAAAACCATATTTCAGACCACTATGGTTTGTTGTCAATTCCAATATTCTTCCCATAAGGTAGTGCCTCCACATATTCAAGGCATGCAATATGGTTGACAATTCTAAATCATGAGTAGCGTAATGTCTCTCAGCTTCTTTTAAATTTCTTGATTCATAACATATCACATGTCCATTTTGACTAAGAACTTGACCAATTACTTATTTGCATACATTAGTGCACACTAACAATTATTTATCAATGTCAACAATCTTTAAGATAGGTTCACTTTTCAATAAGTATTTCAAGTGTTGAAAACTTCTTTCACAATCAGTAGTCCATTAAAATATTACACCCTTCTTTTACAGGGAATCCATTGGGTGAACAATCTTTGAAAAACCTTCAATGGACATTTTATAGTATCTATCAAGTCCCATGAAAGATCTCGCCTTTGAGACATTATTTGGTAATGTTCACCCCTCAATGGCTCTTATCTTTTCAGGATCCATATCTATCCCTTCCTCTAAAATGATATGGCCCAAATAATGTATCTTCCTTTGATAGAATGAGAACTTGCTCACTTTTCATACAATTGGTATTCCCTCAACACTTGTAGAACCATCGTTAAGTGCTACTCATTCTCTTTTATATATTTTGAGTAGATAATAATGCCATCCATAAATAAAATGACAAACTTATCCAATTAATTTATGCTAACATTAATTCTTATTAAGAGGGCTGAGTTGTTTTCTCTCTTTTGAGCCCGTAGCCCAAGCTGCGAAGATGTAGGCCTAAAATTCCAACAAAGGCATTTTATTCAAAGGGCACAATCATGAGCGCCAAGCGCAGCACACAAAAGAAGTCCTTTTCGGGATTAAAATCAAGTGAGTGGGCATTTTGTTTTCAATGGCAAGGATCCATCGATGGATCAGAGAAATGGTTAGTGGGTAATTGCAGTCAACCGAGTCACGCCAAGTATAGCGCAGAAGTTTTCAAGGAAGTGAACGGTCGAAATTCTCCGTGGAGAACTCGTGAAGTTACGAGGGTCGTTGATTGTGATCAGTTTAAGAATGGGATTATTTCTTTAACTCGGGGTTCTTGAGTTCGAAGGGCGGACCATATCCTTTGGTTGCTCGAGATCGCAAGTCACGAGAATTTTGGAAAGGAAAGGAGCCATTGCCTTTCGGGATTTTGTGAAGGGAGAGTGCCAAGTTTCGACACTCCAACTCGCGAGATCGCAAGTTCCGAGAGGTGCTAGTATTTAAGCCCTGGCTGACAGTTACATGTGGAGGGCGATGAAAATAAAAAGAGCTATACCTGTATCACCATCTTGCGTCTCGGGACTTCATAAAAGGGGAGCACAAAGGATCTACCCTCCAACTCGTGTGATTGAGAGTTACGAGAAGTGTTCAAAGGGGAGTCAACCATCGCTGACCATCGCGTCTTGGGAATTCACAAGGGGAGAATGCCAAAGTTCAACACTCCAACTCGCGAGGTCGCGAGTTGTGAGAGGCGTTAGCACATAGCCCCTAGCCGACGGTTATGTGTGGAGGGCGCTGACAAGGAAAGGAGCCAGACCCATATCGCCATATTGGATATCGAGAGTTTGGAAAAGAGAAGTTGAGGGTCTTCGACCCATGAACTCGCAAGTCACAAAATGAAAAAGATCATTTAATGTTGGGCCCATGATCCTAGCGCCAGGGTTGTATGAAGTATGGCTAAAGAAAGCGAGGGTGCAGGGCCAAAGTTATTCAAATGGAGAAATAATCATGGTCGTCAGTCTTTAAAATCCAATCCAACTGTCGATCATGGAGCAGTCTCAGTTTTCCATCAGGGAAGACTCTCGGTGCATGAAATTAAGGAGCAGGCAGATTTAGGTGGCCAGGATTTGCGCACCCAGATCTACGGTTTGGAATGCAGTGGTTTTTAGTGTAGCCCCCTTTCCTCTCGTGGCGCCTACCAGGCCTATTGGTCCCCTCCTCTTGCCATGTGTTTCCATCGCCCACTTCACCATCTTCTACCATATGTCCTCTACTATACCTCTCTCACCCACCTATACCCCATGCTCCATGCCACTTCCACATGTGCCCTATCCATACCCCATGGAATTTCTCATCTGGTGTCACCGCACCACCTCATCCTCCTCTCCCAGGTATTATCCACAAATCCACCATTTGGGTCCCCTCGCAACAGTTCAACGAAGAGGCAGAAGCAAAAGGAAGAATGCCACGTCCTACAGATGCATAGCTGACCAGGCCTTGTTTGATTCCGAGAAAAGTAGTAATTAAGGTAGTTGGTGGTGGTTAGACATCATCTCCTTCCATAAATAGAAGGTCAGGAGAGGACCAAGCACAAAGGCAGACTGTCAGTCTATCCTGACAGATATTTCGTCTGACAAATGACTACATGGGAAGTCTGCCCAATGTCTCCATGCACCTCCTAACAGAGAAGCCCCTCGACATCAAGCATTGAACTCATAATGTGATCATGTTCTCAGCGCTAAAGTTAGTCCCAAGTATATGTAGGCATTTTTTCCATTTTTGTAAGTATCGATGGTAGAGCACAACTCCCAATTGTAAAGCTTTAATCCAACCTCTGGTTGTCTGGTTATAGAAGAACATTTGAGATTTCTTGTTTAATGGCAGCCAACTTCTTCTTTTCCTTTTTTCCTCTGAATCTAAGATCCCGAGCATGAATGATCTAGTCTAGTGGTTCATTGCTATATTATGTAGGTTTTATTTTATCAGTTATGCAATCTTCTTAGGTTCATTTTGAAGTCTATTCAGCTCTGAGAGGATCTCGTAGCCATGAATTTTCCACTTTTGTGAAGACTTCTGGAAGACTAGATTTCTAGAGAAGACTTTCTTTCCTCTCTCTTCCCCCTACTTACTCACCAATATCTTTATTACTGGCTTAATTTAGGTCAAGACCTCATGTGTCACTGTTGTTCCAACACATTTTTCTGAGTTAGAATGATACTGTTTCGAGTTTTCTTCCATTTGATCACCCCTTTATAAACAAAACATGACATAAACTGATGGGCATCGGGCTCTTCTCCTGCTGCAATCTAGGAGTGACTTCCAACGCCAACATTTATGGCACCGTTACTAGGGACGAAGTTGAAAATTTTCCCCGAGATTGAACAACATTGAGCCTCTGATTTTGAAGGTGCATCGGGCATCAAAACCCTTGACAATTGCTACTGCGCACCTGGTGACTCCATTGTGACGAATCTGCTGGAGCGAACCTGTGGTTTTAGTTGTGGCTTCCAGAGGCAGACACATGCAGTCCCATCCACAACTACCTCTAGCTACACCTGAAGTTGATCCATAGGTGATTTTCAGAAAAGGAAAGGCCTCTGAAGGAGAAACTTCCACCGCCGAACTAGGTAATCCACCATCTCCTTCTGTAGAAACTCCATTTTCTTCTCCTCAGCTTCCTAACAGACCTTTTTCTGAAGTTTCCCATTTCCTGAATTTTGGGAGTGTTCCTACTGAGTTTTCCCCTCCTGGTCTGGGATTGGAGGGAGAAATCCTTGTCACTCCCCTCTCCCCTAAAGTTGTACCTTGGCGTAGACCTAGGACCAAAGACGATTTCCCCACTCCTAGCTTTACCACTTCTCCTCTTGTTACTGTTGCCACTTCTGCACAGAGAGAAGCATTTGCTTACTCAAGCCCGTTAGCCTTCTCCCTAGATCCCCCATTGTTTCATGGAATCTCATTCCCATTTTTCCCTTTTTGATCCCCTGCTCCTCCGAGTTTCCCTCCTCCTAATATTCCTATGGCCGGAGAAAATCCCCCCATGACCAGAATGGAGGCTATAATAACTTCCAGGTATGCTCCCCTTGTGTTGCCTTAGCCTCTCAATTCCCTTCCAGCGAATGGCTACCTCAAGAATATGCCTAAGTTTATAGGCGAAGGGGACATAGCTGCAGAAGAACACCTTGAAGCCTTCTACAGTTTTACAGACGATCATATTATCATGCATGCAGATGTATGGATGAGGATTTTCATCCATAGTCTTGAAGGCGAGGCTAGAAAATGGTTTAGGGACCTGCCTCCTGGATCTATTGATGGGATTGAGGCTTTGGATAGTGCCTTTTTGAGACAATGGGGAGACAAAAGGGACTTCATTTATTACATGACTGAGTTTGGGTCTTTGAAGAGAAAGGAAGGAGAGTCTGTCTCTGAATTCTCCAAAAGATTTAATAAAATGTACAATAAGATCCCCACCGAGATAAATCCCTCCAAAGCCTCTGCAAAGATCACTTATGCCAGTGCTTTTGATCCTGATTTCTGCCTCCTGTTGAGGGAAAGGAGAGCCACCACTCTGGTTCACATGTAGGATGAAGCCATGGATGTAGAGTATAACATATTGTTTGTTGACCGACTCAGGAATAAGGTTGTTAGAGATGTATCTAGGAGGAGAACAGAGGCCTCCCCATCCCATTCCTCTGCCCTTCCCCTTCATATGGATGAGGTAACTAAAGTACTAAAATCCCTTTCGGCTAGGATGGAGAGGTGGGAGTTAGAGGGGAAGCCCATGTACAGAAACCCCCAGAATACTGATAACAGAGGTTTCAGGAGGCCTGGTAACAATATGCCATAGACTTTTCCAAAGGAACAAAGAAGAAGAGACAGGTATGATCAGAGGATTCATACCCCTCTCTAGAATAGCCTAGTTTCTCATGAGTAAGGGGGGGAGATGGATGAACTCGACCTTGAGATCCACTGCATCAAGGAAACTTCCCCTTTTCCTCATTTGATGCAATATGAATATGAGGAATTCCTTATCAACACCCAAATCAATGAGTTGAATAAAGGGGAAAAGGCCAACAATACTCCTAACAGATACAATCTCAGGTCAAAAAAGAAAGACAAGAATTTTGATAGCCAGGATCAACCCCTCATAGCGGAAAGGCCTACTAAAGCTGCAGTAACTGCTACTAAAGAAAAGAAAACTCAGAATGTTTTGCCAGTAGCCAAGGAACCTGTATCTGAGGTAAGGGAAGCCCCTAAGTCTCTCTCCTCCTTTAGTTTTGAGTATGAGATTCAGAAGATTAGAATTCTTGTACCCCTCTCCGAACTAGTTAAAAATGAAGATTTCAAAAAGTCCCTCTCCAAGCTACTACAATCTGAGCCCCCCCAGCTTTCCATGGACTCAATAAATCTCCAAGATGAAAATCCAACAGTTGTCTTAGGTCCCATGGTAGAATATAGAGATGATTCATCCCCTCCTTTCTACACATCCCTGAACATACATGATAAAGTGTTGCATAACTGCCTTATGGATTCAGGGGCTTCCCATAACCTTATGCCCAAAATAGTCATGGAAGAATTGGGACTGGAAGTGACAAAGGATTATCATGATTTGTACTCTTTTCATTCAAGGAGGGTGCAATGTCTTGGATTCATCAAAGACTTGGTGGTCTCTTTATTTCAGCTGCCAATGAAGAGTGTGGTCATGGACATTGTGGTAGCTGATGTTCCCCCCAAGTTCGGCATGTTGTTGTTTAGGTCTTGGATTAAAAGACTTGGAGGAACATTACAGATGTATCTCACATATGCCACCATTCCAGTCTTTGGAGGGGAACATAGGAGGTTGTACAGAGAAGCCTAGCTAGCCTATATTGTTAGTGATGAAGCAAACCCCACCAATCATCCCATCTTTTCACTTCACACTAATTTGGGGTCTAGTTTATTGCAGATCACTGATGCTCCTGAAGCCCCTTTCCAAATCATAAAGAAACCCTTATTTGATCACGAGACACCTCCCCCAAACACCTCCATTTGGAAAATGTTTTTCGATGGAGCTTCTTCTAGTGAAGGCGCTGGCACTGGAGTGGTTTTCATGTCACCTTCTCAAGAGACCATATCCCTGTCATAGAAGCTGGAATTTGAAACCACCAACATTGTGGCAGAGTATGAAGATCTTGTTTTGGGTATGAGAGTTGCAAAAGAAATGGGATAAAGGGAGATGGAAGTGTTTGGAGATGTTGAATTGATAATCCAACAAGTCAGGAATGTCTATCGGGCCAAGCATCCTCGGCTCAAAAGTTATAGGAATGAGGTATGGGACCTGATTGATAATTTCTTCTCAGCTTTCAACATTTCTTTTGTCCCAAGGGAGGATAATGCTTTGGCCAATTCCTTAGTTGTCTCAACTAGTCTTTTTTGGATCCCTCTACCACTGAAGATCCATTGTGGGGTTGAAATAAAATATAGGCCATCCATCCCGGACAATGTAAAGCATTGGAAGGTATTCAAAGACGATATTGAAATCGAAAAATTTCTTCAATCCGTTGATGAGTTTTTTGCATTGCACATTGAGCGAGACCCTGATCCTGAAGGCCACCCTCATTCTGAGATATTCTTAAATAAAATTGCTAATCACCATATTGTTTAGTTGCATAGCAATCACATTCCAAGGGGACTAGTCCCTTTAGAAAGATTGTTCGATGGGAATGATGTGGCAGTAAAAGATAAGATTTCAGGAGGAAATACTGATACATCAGAATGAAACATTGGCACTAAAGAGGAACCTAAGTTTGTCAAGTTGTCAAGCAACCTGAACCAAGAACAGAGGGCCAAATACACTGAACTATTAAGAGAATTTGTCGATGTGTTTGCATGGACCTATGAAGACCTCAAGACATATGACACATATGTCATTGAACACAAGATTCCACTGAAGGAAGAGGCTAAACCATTTAGGAAAAATCTAAGACAGATAAACCCTATGTTGTTACCTGTCATGGAGAGAGAAGTGAAGAAGTTGTTAGATGCCCAAATCATTGTCCCCTTGAGATATTTCGAATGGGTGGCAAATTTTCTCCCGGTAAGAAAGAAAAGTGGAGAAATCAGGCTCTGTGTTGATTTCAGGAACCTGAACAGGAGCTCAAAGAAAGACAATTATCCCCTGCCCAACTTGGAACACATGTTGTAGAGGCTAACTGGTGCATCTAGGATATCCATGATCGATGGTTTTTCTTGTTATAACCAGATATCAGTCATACCTGAGGACAGAGAAAAAATGGCCTTCACCACTCCTTGGGGCACATTCATGTATGCCAAAATTCCCTTTGGATTGATGAATGCAGGAGCAACATTTTAGCGGGCCATGGACACAACCTTCATTGGGGAAAAATATCAGTTTGTGGTGATCTATATAGATGACATCATAGTCTTCTCCAGGTCTGACAAAGAGCACTGCTGTCACCTGAGAAAAGTGTTCTTGAAGTGTCGGAGGTTTCGCCTATCCTTAAACCCCCAAAAATATTTGTTTGCTATGAAGGAGGGGAAGTTGTTAGGTCATATAGTATCAACAGAAGGAGTAAGGATTGGTCCCAATAGGGTAGAGGCAATTCAGACCTTGTCACTTCCCTGATATAGAAAGGAAGTTCAAGCCTTTTTAGGGAAAATTAACTTTCTGAGGAGGTTCGTCCCAAATTTCACTGAGATGGTGAAACATATCACAGCCATGCTCAGGAAAGGAAAAGAAGTAAAATGGACTACTGAACCTAGGGAATCTTTTATCCAAATAAAGAAGGCATTGATTGAGGCACCTGTGCTGATCAGTCCCGATTATTACAAGGACTTATTGATTTTTTCTTTTGCTTCTTTTGACACAATAGAAGTGGTCTTATTGCAGAAAAATGAAGAAGGATGAGAACAACCCATTTCATTCTTTAGCAAGGCATTGAGAGATGCAAAAGTCTGGTACGAGATCATGGAGAAGCAGGCCTATGCCTTGGTGAAATCTCTCAAATATTTTAGAGTCTATGTCTTGCACTCGAAAGTGACTGCATACACTCCTTCAGCCTCTGTGAAGGACATCCTTATACAACCTAACATAGATGGGAGAAGAGGTAAATGGATTGCCAAGATCCTTGAGTTTGATCTGGGGATTAAACCCACCAAGTTGAGAAAGTGGCAGGGTTTAGCCAAGCTGTTGGTTGAATCCAATTGCAAAGCCTTGGGGATTACCTTCATCATTGCTTGTTCAGAAAATCACCAAGCTGAGTTGTTTAACAAAGGTTCTCAGGGTGACTTAACGCTAGCAGAATGCACCTGGTATAGAGATATTTTGTATTTTCTGAAAGAGTTGAAGCCTCCTGATGGGATGGGAAAGAGTAAGGCGAGAGATTTAAAGCTCAAGGCAGTCAAATATTGCCTCATTAATCGAGACTTGTACTGGAAAGACCCTCTAGGGGTATTTTTAAGGTTCCTGAATCCACAAGAAGCCCAGAAAGTTATTTTTGATTTCCATAGCGGCCTTTGTGAGGGGCATCATTTCTTGAAGACCACAGCTCACAAAATCCTCAGGGCTGGGTATTACTGGCCCACTGTACTTGTTGATGTCTACAGAGAAATCAGAGCTTGCATCAAATGCCAAAAGTTCTCAGGAAAGCAGAAGCTTAGACCACTGCCACTAAAGCCTATTGTAGCTTCAACACCTTTTCAATAGTGGGGGCTGGACTTCATTGGGGAAATCCATCCTCCCTCAAGTGGCCAACACAGATGGATCCTTACTGCAACAGACTATTTCACCAAGTGGATAGAAGATGCTCCCACCAGAAGTGCATCACACAAAGTAATTATTAGCTTCCTGGAGGATATCATAGCCAGATTTGGTTGTCCCAACAAGATTGTCACTGATAATGCTGCTTCATTCAAATATGAGCCTCTGATTAAGTTCTATGAGCATTTTGAGATTTCACTAATTCACTCCACCCCCTATTATCTTCAAGGAAATGGACTGGCAAAATCTTCCAATAAAAGCCTAATCAATCTCATTAAAATATTATTGGAAGACAATAAGAGGGCTTAGGATTCAAAGCTCAAATTCTCTCTATGGGCCGATCGAGTGACAACGAAGAAGTCCCTGGGCACCTCACCTTTTCAGCTGGTCTACAGAACAGAGGAGGTTTTTCCCACTCATCTCACCTTACCTGTAGCGAACATCTTTCAAGGTTATAAAGGAGAGCCAGATCATATGGTCAGAAGGATTCATCAAATGGTGGAAGTACAACAGATTAGGGAACAAGTGATGGATGCAACTCATAGTCATCAGCAGAAGGTCAAACAGGCCTTTGATAGGAAGGTCAGGAAGAAGGAGTTTGAAATTGGGGATTTGGTGCTTAAGTGGGATGCACCCAGACAAGATAAGGGAAAACACGACAAGTTTGACGCCCAATGGTTCGAGCCCTTCAAAATCTATGAGGTTTTCTCAAATAACATGTACAGGTTGCAGGATTTGGAGGGTGAGGAGGCTTTTAATAGCCCAGTAAATGGACATTTTCTGAAGAAATGTTTTGTTTGAGCCTTAAACGACTCCTTTGCTTGTAAATATTGTCCTTTTGGTTCTTTTTTTATTTTTTATTTTCCGGCTTAGTAAATGACTGCATAGCCCAACAAAAAGGCACTGAAGCTGCAAATGAGTTCTTAGATCATCATAGGGATGACTCTATCCCCCATGGAGCCTAATGTTAACATTAATTCTTGTTAAGAGGGGTGAGTTGTTTTCTCTATTTTAATCCCATAGCCCGAGCTGTGAAGAAGTAGGCCTAAAATTCCAACAAAGGCATTTTATTCAAAAGGCCCAGTCATGAGCGCCAAGCACAACACACAGAAGAAGTCATTTTCGGGCTTAAAATCAAGCAAGCGGGCATTTTTTTTTCAATGGCAAGGATCCATCGACGGAGCAGAGAAATGGTTAGTGGGTAATTGCAGTCAACTGAGTCGCACCAAGTATAGTGCAGAAGTTTTCAAGGAAGTGAACGGTCGGAATTCTCCGTGGAGAACTCACGAAGTTACGAGGGTCGTTGATCGCGATCAGTTTAAGCGTGGGATTGTTTCTTGAACTTGGGGTTCGTGAGTTCAGAGGGCGTACCATATCCTTTGGTTATGCGAGATCGCGAGTCGCGAGAATTGTGGAAAGGAAAGGAGCCATCGCCTTTAAGAATTTCGCGAAGGGAGAGTACCAAGGTTCGACACTCCAACTCCCGAGATCGCAATTTGCGAGAAGCACTAGTATTTAAGCCCTGGCATATGGTTACATGTGGAGGGTGCTGACAATAAAAAGAGCTATACCTGTATCGCCATCTCGCGTCTCGGGACTTCGTAAAAGGGGATCACAAAGGCTCTACCCTCCAACTCGTGAGATTGCGAGTTGCGAGAAGTGTTCAAAGGGGAGTCAACCATTGCTGACCATCGCGTCTCGAGAATTTGCAAGGGGATAATGCCAACGTTTGACACTCCAACTCGCGAGGTCACAAGTTGCGAGAGGCACTAGCACTTATCCCCTAGCCGATGATTACATGTGGAGGGCGCTGACAAGGAAAGGAGCCAGACCCGTATCGCCATCTCGGATATCGGGAGTTTGGAAAAGAGGAGCCGAGGGTCTTTGACCCATGAACTCACGAGTCGCGAAATGAAAAAGAGCCTTTAATTTTGGGCCCACAATCCTAGTGCCAAAGTTGTATGAAGTATGGCTAAAGAAAGTGAGCGCGCAGGGCCAGAGTTGTTCAAATGGTGAAATAATCGTGGTCATCAGTCTTTAAAAGCCAATCCAACCATCGATCACAGAGCAGTCTTAGCCGTCCATCAACGAAGACTCTCAGTGCATGAAATTAAGGAGCAGGGGTAGATTTAGGCAGCCAGGATTTGCGCGCCCAGAGCTATGGTCCAGAATACAATGGTTTTCAGCGCAACCCCCTTTTCTCCCGTGGCGCCTACTAGGCCTGTTGGTCCCCTCCTCTTTCCATGTGTTTCCATCGCCCACTTCCCCATCTTCCACCATATTTCCTCTACTCTACCTCTCTCACCCACCTATACCCTGCGCTCCATGCCACTTCCACATCTGCCCTATCCATACCCCGTGGAATTTCTCATCTGGTGTCACTACACCAGCTCATCCTCCTCGCCTGGGTCTCATCTACAAATCCACCATTTGGGTCCCCTCGCAGCAGTTCAATGAAGCAACAGAAGCCAAAGGAAGACTTCCACACCCTGCATATGCATAGTTGACCAGGCCTTGTCTGATTCCAAGAAAAGAAATTATTAAGGAAGTTGGTGGTGGTTAGACATCATCTCCTTCCATTAATAGAAGGTCAGAAGAGGACTAAGCATAGAGGCAAATTGTTAGTCCGTCCTGACAGATATTTCGTCTGACAAATGACTGCATGGGCAATCTGCCCAACGTCTGCATGCGCCTCCTGACAGAGAATCCCCTTGATGTCAAGCATTGAACTCATGATGTGATCATGTTCTCAGCGCTAAAGTCAGTCCCAAGTATATGTAGTCATTTTTACCATTTTTGTAAGTATCGATGGTAGAGCACAGCTCCTGATTGTAAAGATTTAATCCAGCCTCTGGTTGTCTGGTTATAGAAGAACATTTGAGATTTCTTGTTTAATGGAAGCCAGCTTCTTCTTTTCCTTTTTTCCTCTGAATCTAAGATCCCGGGCATGAATGATCTAGTCGGGTGTTGCATTTCTATATTATGTAGGTTTTATTTTATCAGTTCTGCAATCCTCTTAGGTTCATTTTGAAGTCTATTCGTCTCTGAGAGGATCTCGTAGCCAAGACTTTTCCTCTTTTGTGAAGACTGCTGGAAGACTGGATGTCCAAAGTGGACTTTATTTCCCCTCTCTTCCCCATACTTACTCACCACTACATTTATTATTGGCTTAAGTTAGGTCAAGACCTCATGTGTCACTACTATTCCAGCCCAGTTTTCTGAGTTAGAATGATACTGTTCTGAGTTTTCTTCCATTTGATCACCCCTTTATAAACAAAATGTGACATAAACTGATGGGCGTCGGGCTCTGCTCCTGCTTCAATCCAGGAGTGACTTCCAATGCCAACAATTTCTAAAAACACCATCCATGAAACATATAAAGACAACTAGTGAATTTGAAAACCCAAATGGAACCACTGTAAACACATAATGGCTATATCTCATTCTAAAAGTAGTCTTGTTGATATGTTCTTCCTTGATTCTCACTTGATGATAACCTAATCTGAGGTAAATCTTGGAGAATATTTTTTCATCTTTAAGATGATCAAATAGATCACCTATCTTTGGAAAAGGATACTTGTTCTTCATAGTCACCTTGTTCAACTTCCTAAATTAAATACATAATATTAAGGTACCATCCTTCTTTTTGGAAAATAATTCAAGGGCACCCCAGGGGGACACACTTGGATATATATACCCCTTCTTCAATATTTCCTCAAGTTTCATCCTGAATTCCTTCAATTCTCGTGTACTCATCCTATAAGGAGTCTTGGACATCGATGTAGCTCCAAGAATTATATTAATAGAGAAATAAATACCTATTTTTGGTAGCAACCCTAGTATCTCTCTAAATACATCTTCAAAATATTTCAAGACTATATAGTCTTCAATGCTTGGCACTTTATCCTTAGGGGCCTCCTCCATATGCACTACAAATATTTGGCATCCTTTCCTAAATCTTTTCTTCAGCTGCAAAGATTGAACTTCTCTAAGTGTTACTGCTCTTGGAATACCTTGAATTATCCTCAAATTTCCTTCTTTATCCAAGCAAGTAAATTCTTTTTTATATAAATATAGGACAACATTATACTTGTAAAACAAATCCATACCAATTAGACACTCATATGATCCTGAAGGTATGATGTTCAAATAATACTTTGTACACAGTCCATTCATGTCCATTGGGAAATCCTTGACTATCTCATTAGTTATTCTTTTAGCTCATGTACCTAGTTGAACCAACCAAGGTTTTCTGGGCTTACACATGTCAAATGGAATATTTCCACCATATTATGATCTATATAAATATCACTAGATCCTGAATCAATAAAAATAACAATAGGTTGATTGTTGATCTTACCTTCTACTTCAATCATGACATATTTAAATTCAACTTACTTGTTGTCTAGGGATGCATAAATCCTTAGCATGCTTCTTCCCATGCCCTCAAATGTAATAACCTATTGTAAATTTTCAATAGTCCACACATTTTCAGTTCTATGAGGGAAGTATTTTTACATATGATCTACCTCACAACTGCAACATTTCATAGATTGTTTCCTTGGTATTTTTCCCAACGTTTTCGGCATTCTGGACTCATTTTGAGTTGGTTTCCCCTAAGAATTATTTCTTAATAATGGTGGGTTGTTCACCTTCTTCCTTTTCTTCATATTAATGTTCTTCTTGTATTCCCAAACCTTTTCAAAGTTTTTTCTTCCTCTATTTTTATCATAGAGGCACTTGTGCATCCTTATTTCTTCATTCAATGTCTTGGGATCATCATATTGTATCTTTTCACTGAATATTGATGGAAACCCACTTAGAAACATTTGAATCTTAACTCGTTCATATTTAATAAATCCAACATACTTGAACAGTTCCAAGAATCGTATTTCATATTCATCCATAGTCATACTCGCAAGCTTGAGTTCAAATAACTCCTCCATCTTCTTATCATAGTAATGTTTGGTCAAGTATTTCTTCTTAAAGTACTTCTTGATCTGCTTCCAAGTGATATTCTTCTCATCAATGTGTTGTACTTTCAAAATATGGTCCCACGACATTTATGCTTTTCCTTCCAACTGGTAAATGAAAATTATTCATTTTTCTTGTGAGGAATAATCATGCAACTGAAATTATTTTCTCATTCCAAATAGACAAGTCTCTTCATCTTCATATTTCTTGTGCTCTCCATAAAAGATAGGAGTTTTAATATTATTCATTTATCCTTGTAGTTCTTCCACCCCATAACTCATCTTATGCTTCCTGATAGGTGATATAATCAGATTGTTGTATTCCCTTCTAGTTGAGTTCCTTGGTGAGTGATGATGATGTCTACTCACACTTCTATATTGTTTCCTTATGGTATGATATCTACGACTCTTGGACTTGATTTACTCTATATCATTATATGTTTTCTTCTCTATTATATCTAATATTTGCAACATATTGGTGTTGAATCCATATTTCTATTCTTTAGCCTTCATAATTCTCTCATTATCATCCTTATAACTTTTCACATATCTTCGTAGAAATTTTATAGTCTCTATCAAATCCATTCCCAACTCTCTTCCTTCTCCATGGCCATTGGATTCTATTACTACAACACCCATGCCCATACCAAATATTCTTCCTTCATTTTAATAATAGTAAGTTCCTTGGGCATCCTCCATGTCTTTGATCTCTAATATTTCTACTAATTTTTTCTTATCTCTATTTCGGTTCTTCATTCTGTAAAATGTGCATGCAACAAGAATTGTAAGACTACAATAATTTAACAAATCCTTCATTTTATGCAACACTATGTTCTTCTGAATTTCACTAGAAATAATTATTTATGATTTCTCATGAATTATTAATATTTCCTTTTACATTTCTGAGCAAATACACACACTCCTATGTCCATGACCTTTCCCACAATTGTTCCCATCCTTAGTTATGAATATTGAGAAGAAAATTGTTCATGAAATGAAAATAAAATAGGTATCCATTAGCTTAGAAAAACATAGCTTTGATGCTCAAATACCATCCCATTATCCCTCTATATCTAATATATGTTGTTAAAACACTTCATCCATACTTAGAAACTTTTCATAAGTTTGTTGCGGGTTCAATACCCAATCTATATTCTTGTTACTTTTTCCATGGTCTATGAAATGCACCCTAACATTTTTCCACATTTATTTTGCACCCAAGCATAACCACAAATGTATTAAGTCTTAAACCACTCTTCCTTGTATGTTTCCATACTTATAAATTTTCCATTTTATCGTTGGTCATTGATCATTTTCCTTATGCTTCTTCACCTCTATGATACTTTAACACTTAACCAATTTTTTTAACATTACCATCGGTTATTGGGTCAATGGGTTTATGTGATTTATTTCCCACACATTTGATCCTCTCCACGATT
>ML812774.1:124590-138912 GCA_009831015.1 Picea engelmannii
ACAAATTCCAAGATCTTACCATTGTTTCATATGATTGGTACTTGTCATCTTCCGAATGTCATTCCATACACCACATACCTTCCACTGTGGAAACACATGTCATTCTTATGCCACATCATCTAACGTGTGGCCTCCATGTCATGCTGACATCATCATACAAAATAATATCCAGTTGTTTCCATAATTATTGACTCGAACACCATTGCAGTTTTGGAAATAAGCTTAATATGGTCAATTTTGTCCCTATAAAATTTGATTCGAGTCTTGTACATGAAATTCGACTCTTCCTCATTTATTTTTCCATGAATTATTTCCCACATTCATAGGAATACTTTTGTCAAACATATCAAAGATATTCTCTCAAATTTAATTTTTTTGCAACTTATCTCTCCAAAGTTCTTGTTGTTGGCCCATGCAAGCTTAGTGTCAAACCTATATTTTTGTCTCTGTCCCATGTAGTTCCATTGTTTTAACCTAGGTATCAGATACCAGAATGTAATGTCCCTAAACCCAAGATGGGCCACGCTATGTGAAACCATGACTTCTGACAAATCCGCTTCTTTCGATTTTCTCTAAATTTCTTGGTAATATAACCAATCTCCTAGCTGAGTCATGTTTCCTCCATTATTTTTTCTTTGATACCACAATGTGGCATCTCTTATATGTTGTAATATTCATCAATAATGAGAGGGGGGGTGAATTAGTATTGAAAAGTTTTTACCAATTGCAATCACAACATTAACTGATCAATGATTCCTTTCACTTATGATTTCATTTAACATATCATAAACATATAACCATAAAAAATGCATCGCATCATAACCACAGATACACAATACACCAGTATTTTACATGGAAACCCAAATGCGAGAAAACCATAGAATGTTTTCTTATATATCAAAGATTACATTCATAGGAAGCATTGACTTCCAAATTCTCCAGCACCAATTGGAAGGAGGGTCCAACCCCCTAGTTATAGGATCCAACCTAAAGGAAGCCACAACTCCTCAACTTCAGCAACAAGAGAATAATATATCCATCAAACTTTACTTCAATCTCACGGGACTAGTTTTTGGATTAGCCACAAACCCTAAATTTCAACAAGAATAACTTTGTACCTATAATTAATAAAGGTCTGACCAATTGTCTACAATATCGTCTCTGAAATTCTTCAAAGTTTCACTCCTTGATTTGTCCCTAAAAAATGCGTTATAGCAAAAATGGCAGACCTTGTTGAATTATGGCCTATTTTGGAGAGAAAAATTGTAGAACAATCCACATGTTGAATATTTGATCTCTGGTTCTAAAACTTCCACACAACATACTAGAGACTGTACCATTTCCAATGAAATTGGTGTCATAGAATTTGGATTTTCTATGAAAAAGTTATGACTATTTTTCTCAGAACAACTGTTTGAGACTAGTTTCAGTAGTAAAAAAAACTATCTTCCACATAGTGTATCTCCAAAAATCTAATTAACCATAAGCTTAAATGTTTACCATAAGTACCTTGATATGTATTCTCAACATCCTATGAGATTTTTTATCTTAATAATTCTAGAAAACAATTTATATAAAAAATGGTAAGATTACCTTTAAACAACATACCATAGAAAACATCATCACACGACTTCTTCTCCCTGGGAATTTCCCTCTTCTTCACTTCATGTTCCCTCTAGAATTATCCTCATATTTCCTCGGTTACCTTAGATAAAAATAAATTGAGTTCATGTAACAAATGAACTCCCAGGTGCCTTATTTATACTAGATCTGGAACCCTCTTTTTAGGGCCGACTTGACCTAAATTAAAATTCAATTTATTTTTTAATGATTATTCCATTGAGGATTACTTTGCCAACAATATCCTAAATATTTATTTTAATATTCATTGTAATGGGGCCGACTTGTAAATTCTTCTTTGGAACAAATTTTATTATTTTAATTAATTTTGGGAAGACTTGTCACTTCTTGTTACAACTATATAGGGATTCTTAACCATACTCTGGGGCTTCCATCTTCAAGAGGGAATATCTCCTCAATAGTGAGGACCCAAGTGGTGTACGAACTATCATTGGAAACATAATGATTAGGAATATCCATATATGAGGGTTGTGCATGCATTTACAGTGTCTTTTGCACTCATTTTCTTCAAACAACTTTGGGCTTCATGACGACACCTCTGGGGATTTTTAACCACTTAACCATATTTCTAGGGATTATTGTAGAATTGTTCAAAGAATCTTCCCATGAGGGACATTATTAGAGCTACTCCATAAGGGGAATACTTTGGATACTTATAGAAATACACCCATCCCTTGGACTTATTCTAGGGTTGAGATTGAGGGTTGACATCAATGAAAACTAACTTTCCGACAATTCCCCCCTTTGGAATTGATGGAAACAATCATGCTCCCCCTGTGACATTGATTCCGATATTTCTCACCTCGTGTTTCTCTCCCCCTTTGAAATCAATGGAAAAGGGTAACTCTCTTTGGGGATTCTCCCCCTATATTCATGCTTATGATCTTTCTCTTTCCCTTTGATATCAATGGAAAAGAGTAACTACCCCTAAAATTATAACTTGTCTAAAAAATATCTCTTTGTCTTCATGCACTCCCCCTTTCTTAATGTTGTTTATCTTTCTCTTCTCCTTGATATTAATGGTAACTGTCTCTGATGATTTCTCTCCAATCGTATTCTTTTTTTAAGATATCGTGTAGATTAGTTTGGGGTTTCTTGTATATGATTTATTTATTCTCTTCTTGTATATCCTCTCTTCGGGTGGTTTTTATCCATTGGTGCTTCCTGTTACGGTAATCTACTAATTTATATGAAAATAATTCAGGTTCAGGTTTCTTCATCACTTGAATTCAAGTCTTCATGGCTTGTCATCTTCAATGATCTAACATCAATGACATAATCATCCAATAATATTCCCTAGACAATATAAGTCTTTCTGATTATTTCTCTCTGTCAATACACTTTACTTATGAGTCATATTCTTTATAATGAGTCCATCTTCTTTTCTAGAATTCCTTCCGATCTCGTGCATTCATCCACTATTATTTATTATCTTCTAGACCTATGAAATATCTTATGAATTCATCTTTGTCCAATATGCAAATTAAACTCTACATGTCTCCATGGAGATGTGTTCTGGAAAACTGCTTCTTAATCAACCAATATGTCATGAGCGATTATGTACTTCTTCCATAGATTGGTCATAATAAAAATCGACAAACACTTCAAATTGCTCGAAAGATAATTCTATAATATGTAACTACAACTTAGAATACCCCTCTTCAATATTCACATTACTGGGAGTCTCCAAGTTGGATGGCTTAGAACAATGGATGAAGTCTCCCTATTGTTGGATCATCAATTTGAACTTTGACATCTTCCTCTTTGTTTGTAGATTCATCATGATCTTTGACTACTAAAAATATTGAGAGTATGATTTCTAGGAATTCTTCATTTACATGTTCTTCATTCACCTGCTCTTCATTCACATGCTATTTTTTTCCTTTCTTTCTTCTCCAAACCTTCGTGTACATGATATCAGTGTTTTCTTTCATGGAGGTATCGATCATGCTTCTACAATCACGAGTTATATGTTCATAGTTGTGTCATTTTTAAAATTCAATATTGTAATGAGCCACATAAGCATTTCTTACTTGAAAAATTCTTCCATAATCTCTCCAATCTACAACTTTATGTCCAAAGTTATTACAAGTAAAACAATGCCCTGAAAAGAAACTTTGACACATGGAAGTAAATGATATTATTTGTGATGTAGTCCTTCTAAATTCATGTCTTAGTTGATCTTCTCTTCTATTGTTTCCTTCAAAATGATTGAATCTTATTTGATATCTTAAGGTAAAAGGTATTCTTTGAGATACGTCTCTTTTTTCATTCGTTCATCTTTTACTCTTGCTGCCCATGATTCCTTCCTTTGACAATATCTCCATAACTCTTTGTATTCTCTCCACTCTTCCTTTCCATCAACCTATAAAACTTCTCTTCAACTTTATTTATTAGTTGTGTGGATCATTATCTTTCTTTGGCATTTCCATCTTATTTGCATGAGGTCTCACCAATGTATCCAAGACCTGTTTTATTGAATGATCACCTTTGACAGTTGATAATGTCTTCTAATACTCGAAGATCTCTTCGTGTTCTTGTTGATATTTTCAACCTCAACCCTTAATGAGATGAATTCTTCTTCAAGGATCTCAAAATATTCTTCCTTGTTTATCATCTAGATCTTCACCACTTCTTTTGTTTTCTTTGTATCTTCAAGTTAGGTCGTCAATGAGATCATTTATTCTTCAAGTATTCTTTCTTGTTGAATAAATTGTCCTTTATGATGGTTTAACTCCTCATATATTTCCTTAAGATGACCTGTAAAACTTTCTTCTCTCTTCTCTACTTCCTTTCTCTGTGATTCTATTTCGACTTCCAAACATTATTTCTCTTTCAACCAATCCCTGAGAGTTTCTTCAATCACCTTGGATTCTTCCAAATGATCTTTTAGATTTATGATAATTTACTGGACTTCTTCTAAATGTTCTTTTAGCTTGATCAATTCTTCCTTGAGGGACTTTTTTTCCTTTCTTTTTTTCTTATCTCACTTAAAGAACTGATTAGTTCAACCTACAAATACAATATTCCTACTTCACATTATTCTTCTTCTAAATCTATTTGACATGATGAGCATATTTATTCTCGATATGTCCCTATATATTCTTGGCATGATCAGACTCTCTGATTCTATGAAATCCCTTGGAATAGAGATTATCTATCTTATCCCAAAGTTCTTTGGCTAATGAACATTGTCCTACTTTGTATTTTACCGGATCAGGTAATCCTTCCAGAATGAAATCCATTTCTATTTTGTTTTCTTTCTTTTTAATTTCATCATCATTGCAGTATTTGGTTTCTTTGAAGTGTTGTATCATGTTATGAATGAGCACCAAACATCATACCCTTTTGTTCATAAAAAAAAATCATTTTATGCTCCAAATATCATACTTCTGACCATTTTAACCACCAAATATTGGTGTGCCATTATTTGTGTATCTATTATCCATGATCTACTTTCTACCAGTTAGACTGATTCTTAAAGGACTTTCTATGATACCAATTGTTGGAATATTCACCAATACTGAGAGAGGGTTTTAATTAGTATTGATCACTTTCTACCAATTTCAATAACAACATTAATTGATCAATACTTTCATTCACTTATGATTTCATTTAACATATCATAAACATATAACCATAAATAATGAATCACATCATAACCACAGATACACAGTACACTAGTGTTTTATGTGGAAACCCAAATGGGATAAAACTACAAAATGATTTATTATATATCAAATATTATGTTCATAGGAAGCGTCAACTTCCAAATTCTCCAACAACAATTGAAAGGAGTCTTCAAGCCCCTATCTACAAGCTCCAACCTGAAGAAAGCTACAACTCCCTAAATTATCCAACCCCAACAAGAAGAAGGCTCCAACCCCTTGATTTACAGAATTCGACCTGAAGGAAGCTTTATCCAGGTGTATATTGGTGGCCACCCACCTTTTCCATCTAGCTCAAAACAAGTTTCTGGCAATTTTGGCAATTTACCATTTTTAGCAGTTTTTAACTTTCGGGGCCATTTTGAGGGCCTAAATGAAGGTTTCTTGGGATTGACATTCTCAATGGTATCCAAAGTCTTTGATTGAGCCTCAAAAAATAATCTCCTCAGTGATACCTTTCCAGCGAGTTATCATTCACCCCAAACAAAGATTGTATGCCAAAGTTACGCCCCCGGGAAGTTGATACACCAAACTACCCAAAACGAGGTCCACAAAATTGTTGGTTTTTCATCTTCTGGGGTTAGGGTTTTGGATTTATTTGTGAAACAAATCCCTTTCTAGACTTAGTAGAATTATATTCTTTCGAATGTGAGTAGTGGACACATCTCTTCTCAGAGATAAGTTGCCACCATTCCAGCGAGTCTTTCACTCTTTGTTTTTACAAACTTTGTACATTTTTGCTCATTAATAGAAAATTGTGTGTTACTGTATCTCTGTGTTTATGGTTGCATCTATGAGACATCTGTGTTATATTAGTGGATATCTGATATATCTATATACATTCCTTTATTATATCTCAACCCTCATTTCATGCCGAAAATAATCCAGATTAGTGGTATTAGAGCAGGTTGCTCTTGATCGTTTTTCAGTGCATGTCCCTGACGAGGTCCGAGTATAGAAAGTTGGGTCTTGAGATTGTGTCTATTGAGGAAAATATCTCTCACACAACCAATAAAACCTCCATGGAGGAAGACAAAAAAAATTATAGATCAGACGATTCTATTAATTCGTTTCTTGAGCAAGCTCTCACGTGACAGAGGGACAAAATGATGGAAAAATTTTCCCACATCCTTCAACGCTTGTCGATAAAAATAGGTGCATATTCATGAAGAGGCAAATTTGGAGGCACCTCACGTTTAAAGGTATAATTTAATTTTGATATTCCCATATTTGAAGGACAGATAGATGCAGATGCCCTAGAAAAAAGGTTAAATATGTTGGAAGGTTATTTCTCTATTCATATATTCTCCGACAAGGAAAATATCACCTTCACACTCATTAAGGCTCTCTCTCATGTCAAACATTGGTGGGAAAATTACTAGGAGAAAATTTTTGTAGAGGATTCTAGAATATATGGGGTCGAGCCCACTCGGGAATTTTTTGTAGATGCAGTAAAGGAACAATATTACCATGTTGAAAACTATGAGGACCAGTACAGGAGATGGACCACACTACGACCAGAGAGGGGCTAAGAAGTTCTAGAGTTCACCAATACCTTCTGTACCTTGCGCACCAAGTTGGGTATCAAATACTATGAACTACATTTGGTTTTGAAATACCATGGGGCTCTACACAGATACATCCAAACTGAAATGGATTTTTTGGACATCTCATCACTTGGTGTTTCTTGTCAATATGTTGTTAAAATCAAGAATAAAGTTAAGCACCAGAACAAACAGGAGTTCGGGTCTGCAAATATGAAACAACCAAAGTATGATAAAGACTACCCTAATAAAAATTCTCCTAAAAAATAGTCCAAGACACAGGAAAAGAAGGGTCACAAAAAGACGAAGAAGGACACTAGAAAATGGTGTGATTTGCACAAAATATCCTGGCACAACACTGATGAATGTCGGTCAAAATAGTCATTGGTGGCCAAGATCAAAGAAAAGGAGACAAACCCTAATTCAGAGTCTAATTCAAAAAATATTGATAGAAGACAGATCTCAACACAGACCCCACTGCTATTGTCATGATCGTTTCAATTCAACCAGAAGAAACCATAGATACTGAAGAGGGGGAGCACATTTTTCATTCACAGATGTGGGTGAAGGGGACCCGACTGCATTTTATTGTTGATAGTGGAAGCCAAAAGAACCTCATCTTAGTAGAGGTCATCAAACAGTTGGGATTCGCAACAACACCACACCCGCAACCATACAACATTGGGTGGCTTCGCTAGGAATGAGATCTTCATTTCAGCCAATAGTTTCGATTGTCATACAACATCCAACCCTTCAAGGGTGAGGTATTATGTGATGTTTCCCTTCTGGATGTCTTTGATGTTCTCTTGGGCCAGCCATACATGTGGAAGCACCATGCTATATATGACTCTCGACCTCGTAGTTTCAGTGTTACTCTAGGGGGTCATATCTATAGAATACCAGAGGTAGTTCCAATTACTGTCCCACCTAAACAATTACGCAAGTTAGTATCGCATACTACAAAATTTAGCTTCTTCACAATCTATTCAAAAGGTGAAAACAAGGATACTGCAACCAATATAGGCTCGTCCCAAACACCTTCTATCCAACAGAAGCAGGTTGAAAAGAATGCAAAAAATTTCAAATATTCCTTTTGCACCCAAAAATCTCATGTATCCTAATTGGTTGAATAGATTCAACCCCGCCAATAATAGGTTCATAACATCCTTCCACAATGCAATGTCTCCAGCGAGGCAAGTAATGCACCAAGATTCAATCTCTTTCCTATCTCCCCCGAGAACTCAACGCAATGGAGACCGTTGCTTCCTAAGGATGGAGAATTGATCCATGTGGATATCAATGGCCACCCACCTTTTCCATCTAGCTCAAAATAGTTATCTGGCAATTTTGGCAATTTACTATTTTTAGAAGTTTTTAACTTTCGGAGCCATTTTGAGGGCCTAAATGAAGGTTTTTTGGGATTTATATTCTAAATTACATTCAAAGGCTCTAATTGATCCCCTAAAATTAATCTCCTTGAATATACCTTTCCAACGAGCTATGGCATTCCCCAAATGAAGATCATATGCCAAAGTTACACCCCCAGGAAGTTGATACACCAAACTACCCAAAACGGGGTCCACAAAATTGTTGGCTTTTCATCTTCTGGGGTTAGGATTTTGGATTTTATTTATGATAAAAAGGCCTTTGGAGCATCATTATAAAATCATATTCTTTCGAATGCGTTTAGGGGACACATCTCTTCTCAGAGATAAGATGCCACCATTCTAGCGAGTCTTTCACTCTGTATTTTTACAGTCTTTGTACATTTTCGCTCATTAATAGAAAATTGTTTATTACTGTATCTACGTGTTTATGGTTGTATCTATGATACATTTTTGTTATATTATTGGATATCTGATATATCTTTGTACATTTATTTATTATATATATGCCCTCATTTCGTGCCAAAAATAATTTGGATCAAAGCTCCAATCCCATATGTTCTCTGACTCTAACTTGAAGAAAGCTCCAACTCCCTATATTCTCCAACTCCATCCGGAAGGAGTATATGACCCCCTTTCCTTTCATGTTCCTTCTTCCTGAAATATAATTGTATACTCAAACTTTCACTGACATTCTCACTAATAATCAACCTATCACTCATAATCAACATGCCACTCATAATCATTGTCCTTGATAATCAACCTGTCTCTATCATCATCAAACCTGTCATTGTCCTTATCAATGATATTGATACCTCATCATCAATAAATCATTAATAATATTATATCCACTCTCATAAATCATACACCAACACCATCACCAGGATGTGCATCAAATCATATGTTAAGACATATGTGCCATATCATCCATGTAACAAGCATGTTCCAATATGCGCCTCAAACATGTGCCATAACATCCATAAAACATGTATCACGATGTGCCTAAGAAATGTAAAAATATACCAAAGTACATCTCAAACTATTTTCCCAATATCCAAGATGCTCCTCAAACCATATGACAAAATAATACCTTGAGCATGTGCCAAACCATCCAAGATATTCCTTGAGCATATAACATAACCATCAAAATAGAGCACATAGAAAAAATACCTTTAGTCATGTAGCAACCAAGTGTTTTTTATCAAAGAACCACATACCTTTCTCAACTTTAATAACAATAGAATAGAATCTTCATAAAACTTTACCTCATTCTTGTGCCACACGTTTTTGGATTAGTCACAAATCCTAACTTTGAACAAGAATAACTTTGTACTTGTAATTAATATGTTTGGTATATGTTATATTCTTTGCATGTGTGTGTGTGGGCGCATCATATTTGACCACTGTGTCTGAAAATCCCTCTAGTAGTTCTCTTTGTGTCGTGTGCACCAGGCACTTCCTAGGGGGGTCCCAGGGGGGGGTAGGTATGTCCCCCCTCGTTACGCACAACGTTCGTGACAACGCCCCAAAATTATTTTTTTGGGGGCGGTTTTTTCTATTTTTAGAGGATTTTTCTATTTTTAGTGGTTTTTTAAATTAATCCCAGATTAAGGGATTAGGGTTTTGGTATATACGGAATACCTAAAAACATTTTAAATATTGTATGGTGAATGGTGAAATTAATATAATGAAGAGTTGAAAGGTTTTCCCCGGTTGAGGGTTTCAAGTATAAATGTAACGTCCCTCGACCACCCATAGGCCAGGGAATGCCACTCCAGAACAATCTCTCATGCTCTGATACTCGTTTGTAACATCCTGAGCCTTCAATAGGCCGGGCCATGCTACTCGAGGGAACACTTTCATTCTCTTACTACGGAACATACGGTAACATACCTAGTATTCAACTGAGCTATGCCACATAAATTTTCTCTTCAAACTGCATGCAACTTAAACATATACATACAACACTCTTGTGGAAGCTTTACATATAAACGTAAACAAACAATTACATTATATAAATATACGATTTCCTATGGAAATAACAGTAAACAAATATATGCATCATATACAGGGAAATGCCCATAAACATACAGACAATTATAATCACATATATGATAAACCGTAATATAAGCACGTAAATATAATGCAACATATAATTTTATCATACGATTGGTACTTATCTTGGGAAGAATGTCACCAACTGCGTACAGACCATCCACGAACCTCCCAGCCTTAGACTACATTGTTCATCATGCACAACAGTGAGTCACCCCCGAGCTAGGACTTAACTCCACCCAGGTAAAGGGGTTCCTAACCAGGCTAAGGATCATGGACACTAGGAAAGACTCTGTCTCAGGTGCTTACTCAACTAACATCCTAAAACCTCGCATTCCCCACATACCTGTCCCACCCAAGGAAGTGTGCCCCTTCTCTGCTCAACAGTCCCTTGGTTGCCCCACTTCCCTTCCAAGGCTTCAACAACAGGTCAGACAAGAAGTCTCAGATCACTGTAGATGCATTTTATCACCTTCAGTAATCAATCCCCAATAATTTTCTCACTTGGATAATTGCTCACGAGACTAACAACCCACCTCTTCAATTTCCCACGGGCCTGAAAACTCGCTTCTTCAATCCCGCTCCAAGCTAACTAGGTACACCAACCGAAAAATATTATGGAAACATGATCAGATACAATGAAATGGATGTCTCAAGGATAACAGACTGCATGAGTCAAAATGCTCATTGCATCATTGATTGGATAATTGAGTGATGGAATGAATCACTGTAAAATGAATCGTGAAAGTGATGGTGAGAATGATGGTCAAGATGTTGGTAATAATCCTCGTGAAAAGTGACCAAATTAGCTAAGTCCCCACGATATCAATGCATGTCCCCAACTTGACACTTGTCATGTTGGAAGCTACTTTGGTCCACTTGTCCCCAACTTTAGAACTTATGATAAATAATTATCCATAGTTTATGTTTTAAAGGAATATTAATATAATATTCCTTTTTGGCTTAATCTCTCTAGCTTATCCATTTCCCTTAACTTTTGGCCCTCCCTTTCCCTAACTGGTGAAGTTCAGTCCCCCATCTCTTTTATCGTGTTCGGTCTGCATGCAACGATGTATTTTATATTAATCATGAGACATAGAAAATAGGCACACTGGCCTTTAACATCTAGGCGCTCTAACCTAATTCCAAAACATAAGAATCTCATCTTATAATAACTGGCTCACTAGCCTATAACACATAGCATATACAGAAGGCTCGCTGACCTCCATACTGCGCACACTTTAGTCACTGTGCGCGATATCTAGGAATGTGCACACTACACCATTTTACTGCGCAGTTCATGCGTGCACTATGGCATGGAAGGTGCATTACAATTACAATTAGGTAAACTTAAGTAAACTTAAGTTATTAGGTTCGGCATTACAATTACAATTACAATTACAATTACAATTACAATTACAATTACAATTACAATGACAATATTAAGTAAACTTACATTACATTTACAATTAGGTTCGGCCGAGGGATATTTCAATCCCCTCCCCTTATTTATGCATTGTCCTCAGTGCATCATACACACATATACAATAGAGTTTTCAAAAATCTTCAAAAAGATGCGGGTATTCTATCCGCATTGCATCATCATGCTCCCAAGTAGCACCCTTAGGACCGTACCAGGTCCATTGGACCTTTACAATCCCTATGGCTCGATTCCGGAGTTGCCTGATTTTTCAGTCCAAAATGCACACTGGATGCACTTGAAAAGAACCTTATTTCTCCACCTGAATCATATTCCAATCAATAACATGATTAGCATCAGGTATATATCTCTTTAGCAATGACACATGGAAGACATTATGAACAGACATAGATGCAAACAATGCAATCATATAAGAAACTGGACCAATCTTCTCTAGGATTTCAAATGGCCCACAAAATCTAGCTTCCAACTTGGCACAACTTTCTATCTTCAGAGAACTCCTATTAGATTTCACTTTCAGAAAAACATGATCACCCACTTTGAACTCTCTGTGGGTTATGTTCTTATCGGCATAACTTTTCTTCCTGCCTTGGGCAATTTTTAAATTTTTCTTAATTTTTACCATTTGGACCTCCATCTCCTTGAGCAACTCTGGCCCAACTACTATCCTATCATCTAGGTTATCCCAGCTCACTGGAGTGTTGCACTTTATTCCGTAAAGCGATTCAAATGGGCTCATCTTCAATGATGCCTGATACCCATTGTTGTAAGAAAATTATATCAAGTGTAGGTAGTCTTACCATTTTGATGGTTTGTCCATCACATACATTCTCGGTATGTATTCTATCACTCTGTTCACCCTCTCTGTATGTCCATCAGACTCAGGATGATAAGCTGTAATAAAGTTCAAATTCTTTCCAGATCCTTTAAACAAACCTTTCCAAAAATTCAAGGTGAATTTTGGGTCTCTGTCAGACACAATTGTTTTAGGAATTCCGTGCAATCATGCCACTTCCTTCATGAAAATATCAACAACATCTACTTCCTTCTGAGTAGTTTTCAGTCGAATAAAATGGGCATCTTTTGTAAGCTTTTCCACCACCACCATGATTGAATCATGCATATTTCCTGTTCTGGGAAATCCTATAATAAAATCCATTGTCACCACTTCCCACTTCCATTCAGGAATGGGTAAAGGTTGCAGCAACCCTACTGGGTGGCTATGCTTAGCTTTAACTTTCTGGCATTCCATACATCTAGTGATGTATTCAACAATATCTCTTTTCATACCTGGACAAAAGTAATGGCTCTTGATCCATGGTTTTCTGATATCCAGGGTTCCCTACATAAGGAACATTATTCATTTCATGCAAAATCATATGTTTCAAGTCCTGGACATTTGGAACAAAAATTTCGTTCTTGTACAACAATATTCCATCTATTACCAAATTATAATTATCCACCTTTTGTGGCATCTTACGCTATTGTAGCTTTGCTACCAATTCTTTCTATTGCAGATCTGCATTTGCAGCCTCCAGGATTTTTCTTTTAATATCAGTCTTATACATGCTAATGGATGTAGCATGTAGTTCATGCACCCTCTTGTTGATTGCATCAGCCACTTTATTCTCTTTCCCCTTGATATGCTTTATATCAAAGTCATATTCGCTTAGAAATTCTAACCATTTACTTTGCCTAGCATTTAGATTTGGCTGATCAAATAAATATTTCAGACCATTGTGGTCTATTCTTAGCTCAAACCTCTACCCCATCAGGTAGTGTCTCCATTTCCTCAAGGCATGCACTATGGCTTCCAACTCCAAATCATGAGTGGCATAGTTTCTTTCATGCTCCTTCAGCTTCCTTGATTCACAACATATGACAAACCCATTTTGATTGAGGACTCCACTAAGTCCCTCATTACATGCATCTATACATACAATTAAATCTTCATTTGGGTCTACAATCCTTAATATTGGAGCACTTGTCAATAATTATTTCATGGGTAGGAAACTCTTCTCGCAATCCAGTGTCCACTGAAACTTCACTCCCTTTCTTTGCAAGGAAGTGATTGGTTGTGAAATTTTTGAGAATCCTTCAATAAATATTATGTAGTAGCCTACAAGACCCATGAATGGTCTCACTTATGTCACATTCTTCAGTGTTGACCATTCTCTAATGGCTTCTATCTTCTCATAATCCACTGCTATCCCATCCTTTGAAATTGTTATCTCCTAAAATTACACTGCTAAGTTTTCAAATTTTAGGTGATAGGAATCAGTCAAAACAATTCTTTTCTAAATATTTTAGAGTACATTAGATGGCCTATTGTTGATATGCCAAATCGAAAAAATTATTACTCTGGGTCTTGGTTTCCAAAATTTGAAATTATAGGTTTTGGCGGTTAAGGAGGCTAATCAAAAGGGCCCTTAACTACCAAAAGTCAACCTTTCAGTGGATAGGAGGCAGGTGTGAAAAATCTCTTAACCACCAAAATCCCTCTTATGTTTAAAATTTAAAATCATCGTGCTCTTGCACGCGCCAAATGTCCATGTTTATTCAAAAGGGCTGAATTGTGATTTTTATTC
>ML812774.1:178960-201351 GCA_009831015.1 Picea engelmannii
GCCAAGGAACTATGGGATAAGTTAGGGAATTTGTATCAATCAAAGTCCCTGGTAAACAAGTTGTTTCTTCGAAAGAAGTTGTATCATATTAGGATGGAAGATGGAGATTCTATGACAGAACATCTAAATGCCTTTAATACTCTAGTAAGTCAACTCATATCTGTTAATATTACAATTGCAGAAGAATATAAGTGTATTAATTTGTTATGTTCTTTGCTAGACTCTTGGGATAATCTGGTTGTAGTAATTGGTAGTACCACTCAATCTAGATTGAAGTATGAGGATGTAGTTTCATCCTTGTTATCTGAAGAGATGAGGTGGAAAAGCATGGATGGCCATAGCACAGATGCTTTATTTGTAAGAGGTCGTACCCAAGACAGGAATCCTGGTAAGTCTTCGGGGGGAATATCTAAATCTATAGGTAGATATAAGTCTCCAAGAAAATATTTGAGGAAATGATGGAAGTGTGGTAAAGAAGGGAATTATAAGAAAGATTGCAAGTCTAAGAAGGTTGATAAACCAAAGGGATATGATATTACCTCTTCCACAGAGGCAAAAAACTCCACTGAAGAAGGAGGTGATGCTTACCTGGCATATACAAGTATACATGCAGACCATGATGTATGGTTGATCGACTCAGGTGCATCATACCATATGAGTCCTCACAGGGAGGGGTTCTCTGAATATGAAAAATATGATGGTGGTGATGTATTCCTAGGATATGACTCGACAACCTGAATCATGGGACGTGGAAGGGTTAAGTTGCTGCTAAAATATGGAAGGATTATAACTCTCCCTAGGGTTCTACACATTTCAAAACTATCCAGGAGCCTAATATCTATAAGCAAGTTGGATGATGTAGGAGTGGATACTGTATTGGGAAAGGACACTTGCAAGATGGTATGAGGGGCAATGGTGTTGATGAGCGGATTTCAGTGTGGAACACTATACAAGTTGTTGGGAAACATGTATACTAATGGGTGTAACAATTTTTTTGTCCCTGAGTAGAAAAATGAAGGAGAAAAGACCAATATTGTCCCTGAAAAGAAGACCATGTTGTGGCATCAAAGACTAGGGCATATTGGAGAAAAGGGCCTTCGAACACTACATGATAAAGGTATAGTTGAAGGTATGTCTAATTGCACTCTAGATTTTTATTTCTGTGAACATTGCATATATGGTAAACATAATCGAGTAAGATTCCCATCTGGTGCTACAAGAGAAAAGGGGATCTTAGAGTTGATATGCAGTGATGTGTTTGGACCTATTCATGTTTCATCCCTAGGTAAATCTATGTATTATGTTTCATTCATAGATGATTTCTCAAGGAACACATGGATTTATTTTCTTAGAAAGAAATATGAGGTATTTGATAAATTTAAAGAGTTTAACGCTCTGGTAGAAAATCAGATAGAGAAGAAAATAAAGGTATTAAGAATATATAATGGTGGAGAATTCTGTAAGAAGTGTGGTATAGCAAGGCAGAAGACTATTCCATACACTCCTCAGTAGAATGGAGTTGTAGAAAGGTTGAACATGACATTGATGGAAAAATCAAGGATCATTCTCAATGGTGCCAAGTTAGGACATGAATTCTGGGCAGAGGTAGTGGGTACATCATGTTACATGGTCAATCGATCACCTTCATCAGTGTTGGATGATAAAACTCGACACGAGGTATAGTCTAGAAAGAAACCCTGTCTTCAACATCTTAGAGTGTTTGGTTGTGATTCTTATGTACACGTTCCAAAGGAAAATAGGAGTAAGATGGATAAAAAGGATGAAAAGTGTATCTTTATTGGTTATAAATATGGTGTGAAAGGTTATAAGCTTTGGAACCCAAAAACCAAGAAGACATTTTATAGTCAAGATGTTTTTTTCAAAGAGGTAAAAGATGTGTCCAAACAGGAATTCCTACCAACGCAAGACGAACCTGAGAAAATAGAGCTTGAGTTGGATGATACAAAATCTGAATCATCTAAATAAGAGAAAGCAAAAGAAGAATAAGAACCTCATACCCCAGTATTGAGGAGATCGGTGAGAGATAAAAGGCAACTAGAAAGGTATATTCCAGCTGATTTATGTTCCAATTTTACTTTATCTATTATTGATGATGATCCCAGAACTATCAGGGAAGCAGTGAATTCATAGGATAGTAAATTATGGAAGAAGGCCATGGTTCAATAAATGGACGCCTTGGACAATAATGAGGCATGGAATATAGTTGAGTTTCTAGCTGGAAGAAATTCTTTTGGTAGAAAATGGTTGTTTAAGAAAAAGTTTAATGCACAAGGTAAAGTGGAGAAATACAAAGATCGGTTAGTAGAATAAGGTTATTCCCAAGTAGAGGGAACTGACTTTGGTGAGATTTTCTCTTGTTTCTAAGTTAACTTCTATTAGATTTATTTTATCTATTGTTGTTTCTTTTGATCTTGAAGTGGAATAGATGGATGTGAAGACATCATTCCTACATGGGGATCTGGAAGAAGAAATCTACATGAAGCAGCCAGAAGGCTTTGTAGTGAATCGAAAGAAACAGTTGGTCTATAATCTAAATAAGTCACTATATGGTCTGAAGCAAACACCTAGGATGTGGTACCAAACATTTGACACATACATCCTTGGATTGGGATTTGTGAGAAGCAAGGCTGATCACTGTGTATATTCTAAGCAGGTTGGTAATCACTTCATTTGTGTAGTGTTGTATGTTGACGACATGTTGTTGGTAGGAAATAGCATGGATTTTATCAAGTAGGTGAAATCACAACTATCCTCCAAATTTGACATGAAGAATCTTGGTGATGCTAACTTCATTCTAGGAATGGAGATTAAAAGAGATCATGCAAAGATGAAACTATGGTTGAATCAGAGAAAATATGTTGAGACGATATTGCAGAGGTTTAATATGCATGGAATTAAACCAATAAAGGTTCATATTCCTATAGTTTTAGAGTTATCTACAGATCAGTGTCCCAAGAAATAGGAAGAAGAAGAGGACATGTCCCTTTTTCTGTATGCTAGTGCAGTTGGCAGTTTGATGTATGCAATGGTTTGTACTAGACCAGACATTGCACATTCAATGGAATTTTTGAGAATGTATATGTCAAAACCAGGGAAGGAGCATTGGACAACAATAAAGAGGGTCTTCAGGTATCTTCGTGGCACTACCAGTTATGGATTGTGCTACCAAGGAATACCATGATTAGACATAGTGGTGTACATAAATGTTTTTGTTGATGCAAACTGGGTTGGAGATCTAGATCACAGAAGATATACAAGTGGGTATATCATATGTTTAACCTATTTGGAGCAGCAATCAGTTGGATGAGAAGAAGACACGTTGTAGTGGCACTCTCAACTACAAAAGTTGAATACATGGCAGCCACTCATGCAAGCAAGGAAGCATTATGGTTACAGAGATGGTGTTCAGGTATTGGGTTGGTACAACAAGCTGTGATATTATATTGTGACAGTTGGAGTGCAATATTCCTGGCAAAGAACCCAACTTATCATTCGAACAAAAATCATATGGATGTTCAGTATCACTTTGTGAGAGACATGGTTGAGGAAAAGAAGGTGTTGTTGGAAAAGATTGACACTTCGAAGAATGTTGCAGATTCATTGACAAAGTCTATGAGCACAAAACATTTCTCTTGGTGTAGAGTAACAATGGGAATTTATTCCCTATATTGTTGACTATATAATCCTATGGGCCCCTGGATGCAAAGAAAACAATGAGTGGGAGAATGTTGGGTATATGTTATATTCTTTTCATGTGTGTGTGTGAGTGCATCAGATTCGAAAAATGCGTCTGCGATCCCTCTAATAGTGATCTTTCTGTCATGTGCACTGGGGGATTCCTAGGGGAGTACCAGGGGGGGCCAAGTATGCCCCCCCTGGTTATGCGGAGCATTTAGGGAAGCACCCCTAATTTTTTTTGGGGTGGGCAATTTTTGGTATTTTGACCGTATTTTGTTATTTTAAGAAGTTTTCTAAATTAATCATGGATTAAAAGATTAGGGTTTTTGTATATACATAATACCTAAAAAAATTATATATATTGTATGGTGAATGGTGAAAATAATATAATGAAGATTTGAAAGGTTTTCCCCGGTTGAGGGTTTCTGGTATAAATCTTTGTGTACTATGTGTATGAGCCATTTGATTTATTTTTGTTTTTCTTAAGAATCTATATGCAATGTTTTACTTCATAGGTTTAAAACTTACATAATAAAGGTATGAAACTTGTATCCAATATTCTTCAAGATATTCTCTGAAATTTCTCCAAGTTTCACTCCTTTAATCATCCCTTAAAAGGCGTTATAGAGAAAATGGAAGACCTTGTTGAATTCTGGCCTATTCCAAAGAGAGAACTTGTAGAGCATGCCATGTGATAAATATTTGATATATGGTTATAAAACTAGCACACAACATATTGAAGCCTGTAATCTTTCCAATTCAATTGGTCTCATATAATTTATATCCTCTATGAAGAAGTTATGGTTTTTTCTCTCAGAAGACATCATACATTCCTCCTAGGCATAGACTATGCTACTCATAAAATTTTAGCAGCAGGTAACCCCCAAGATGAGACTAGAACTCCACTAAAGAAGGCTTCCTATGCCATAACAAGTTCTATACTTAGGAATTAATATCATATCAAGATTTCAACTGCTGCAACTATCCTACAAAATCTCATTTCCCACATGCTTGTCCCACCCCAAGAAGTGTCCTCCCTCTCTTCTAAAAAATACTTCGGTTGGACCACTTCCCTTCCGAGGGTTTCAACAACATGTTAGAAAAAAAGTCTCAGAGCCCTGCAACTATTTCCCAGTGCACCAACAAACAATATTCGATAATTCTCTCATAAGAAAGAGACTTCCAAGAGCCTGACAATCTGTTTCTTCAAAGTACATGGGCCTAACATCCCACCTCCTAAGAGTGCAAAAATATTGATCTTCTTGTTTCCAATCACTTCCCCGATATTTCCCTATACAAATATGAGAATAGAATGAAAACATATCGATGGTAAGACATTGAAGGTTCCATTGACCAAGAAATGATGAGAATATATGTGAATGCCTAAGGTCGAATGATGGATTGAAAGAGTAAATTTACCAGAAATGACGAGATCACCATAAAATACACTAAGTTTCCCAATATATTTTCATGTCATAAACTGAACACTTGTCTTCATGAATATTCATGAGCTCCACCGGTATACGATCCCCCGCTCTTGGAACTTATATTATGACATCTTAAGATTTGGACTTTATGGAATATTAAAATAATATTTCCCTAACTTAAGCCCTTGGCTTAACTCTTATACTTAGACCCATATCCCCATTTCCTCTAGTGGATTTCTTATTCCCCCATACTCTTTCATCTAATTGGTATACAAAAACAATGTATTTTATTAATAATATGCATGATACATATTATAAATATATTGTAATCATATAGGCACTCTGACGACCAAACATATGTACAATGACACTTAGGCCCAAAATATCTTGGCTCACTAGCCTACCTGTTCAATTACCTCTTTGAGTTATCCCTAGGGGTATTACAATATATATATGTAGGTATGTATATATATATACAACAATTATTAGAATGGGTACATCGTTACATTTGATCGACCCTCTCTATATTTGCACCATCGTAATATATGTTTTCTATAAAAAAATTGTGTGTGTCTCCCCTATACACAATATCCACTATGGTGGAAAAATATATAATTAACCCCTAGATGGATGTGCTCCACCTATGACCTGGGCTCCTCCTACTGCTTTGAATCCTCCTGTTGCTTCTAATCCTGTAGTTGGAGGTCTCCTCTACCTTGTGATAGTAGCACCTTCCCCCAACCTCCTCCCTTATTAGGGGTCACCACTCTAGAGAAACATCGATACACACATCGATGACCTCCTCATCAAGGTTCATCCACATGTCCTCTACCATTCCATGCAACATCTAATCAAATTGATACTATAGGTCCACAACATGTGCTCAATGTGTGGTAGCCTCCTATGTTTCTCCTCCTTATGGTATCTCTACTCACAACCTTTAGTGAACCATCTTATCCCCCTCATTATTCTAAGCATGTTGCTAGACTACTCTCTCAAGTCATTCTAGGCCTATTCTTTTTCATCTCACTATCGATGTAGAAGCATCCCTCATAATCAATACCTCTTTCAATTGTGTTCCAACATCTACCATAACAAAACATGTTACCCATGAGTAATATAGCATATACATACATACATAAGTAAATAAATAGTACAAAGACATAAATGTAGTAAAAAATCACATTTTTACTCACCCATCATACCCTAGTCATCACCCAGGGAAAGTACCATCTCATGATCATTCCTGTAGTGCATCCTAGCATACATATACTCTAGGATGATCTGTGGCACCTGTCTCCACCAATCCTAATAAATGGGAGTTAAATTACTCCCCACCTTCCCTCTTCCCTTATGGATAAGGAGGTATTCCCATTGTCTCATCCAGGTCTCCCTTGTTCCCCTCAAATGTAGGCTCACCTTTGGGCATAACAACACTACTTGTTCAAAGAAAAAACAATAGAGGATTGAGCCAAATATAAACTCCCCCTCCCAACACCCCTTGAACCATGTTATCTAGGATAGCATGGCCTCCCTCATAAGGGATTCCCATGCATAGTGTCATCCTTACATCAACCTCTCCATGATATTCAAGTACCACATGTCAATAATTCAAATGGACCCATGTCTCATGATCACATGACCGATGTACTACTCAATATCTAGATGGTTTTGACCAAAGGGGGGCATAAACATGGTTAAATGTATTTGATATGACCCCAAGGTGGGGAGTATATGGAGGTAAATGTATGAGTAATGTGTAAATGTATAGGTATTAGGGTTGGAATAATAGTAAATGGGCCTCATGTGTAAGTGTCGATAGGTATATATAGAGATGATGCATTCATTATTGAGGGGATGTGAATTGTGATGTATGAATGTATTTGGATAATTGGAGGAGGTTCTCCTATTATTTAAGGATCTATTGTGTAACTTATCTCTCTTATCTATCTTGGAGTTGTGATCCATGCTAACATTTTTGTACATGACATGTAATTCTAATTTATTTTGATATCTTAATAATTTGGATACTTAAATTTGGTAGCAGAGCATTGATCCTAGGATTTTGCTTCTTTAAGAAATTCATATTGGAATTTTACCTATATTTTGTTTTTTGTGAGGCTTCATCCTATTGCAAATATTTATATTTTCGACTCACTAATTCAGTGGTAGTTAGCTAAACCTAGTTTTATTTTATACTTTCTATTGTATACCATCACTATTATGCATGCATTCCTAATGAAAAGCTCATTGTTAGTTCTCTTTTCATAATTATGGAATGTTCATTCCTATATGATTTTCTATCACTCATTCATTGTATCACATATTGATCATCTTATTGGAGTACTATGAATATATTTTCTCATTCTTCCATATTGAATCTCTCATCCTTTTCTTGATAAGATTTGTTTGTATTTGCTTTAGCTAGGTCTCCTCTGAAGATTTCCATGAAACATTGACATGGTATCAGATCCGAGTTTCTTGGAGAAATATAGAAAATCCAGAGAATAGGGTAATTAAAGTTTTCAAGAGCGTAATTCGTGCATCTGAAAGTGTCGCAACCTCTCCCTGTCAAAAGGTGTGACAATCACAGACACACTTATAAAATTGAAAAATTTTGGACAGTGTCACAACCATTTTCTCACATTTTTTCAAAGTGTTTTGGTCTATCCTTGCATAGGGGTGTGACACTATCCTAAGTGTCGCATTGTATCCTTCACATAGGGTGCGATAGTGTCTCAAGTGTCCCATTAGGACAATGAAAAACTCTTGAAAAAGTGTTTTTCATGGATTTCTCAGGAAGCATTTTCTAGGTTTTTCAAGAACAGTAAGAGGGATGGATACGACACCAATTCTTCATTCAAATTCGATGATAATCCTCATGTTGTACAACTATTTTGAATGGATTCCCAAGAACTAATTCAAACTCAAAAGTAAAGGATTTTACAATTTGACGATGGTGACAAAAACAAAAACTACATTAGTGATTGAGAAGACCAGATGGGTGAACCGTAAGGATGAGACCACATGACTTCTTCTTGAATTAATTTAAGTTGATTTATGGTTTCATTTTTTTGCATGAAAGACTCAAAATGAGAATCAGACCACCTTAGAAGGTCTCTTTGGAAATAAAAATGAGATGAGAGGTCATATGTTTGAGGTAGAGTTGAATACCTTGGATCCTAAATTTTTTTATAATATACAAGATTTATTTACCAACTTTAAATATTTGATATTGCGTTTGGAATCTTGTGGTATTGATAACTATAAACAAGAATACCAACTTATTCTAACAATATTGGCTAAGCTAGGACCATAATATGTTGTCTATATCTCCACTTTCCATTATGACAGATATCTCTTGAGATCAAAGTGGGAGATTCCTACCATGGAGCAGTTTGTTGATTATCTCACAAATGAGAAAGTGAAACTCATTTAGATGGACCTAATCAAGAATCCCAAAGAACATGAACTCACCATGCATGATGGAAACCTATCTTCCAAACATAAAGGAAAGGGTAAATCACATCCACATACAGAAAAGGAGGGATATCCCAAACCATTCAACGATTCTTCAAGTTCCAAAGACTCTTCAAATTCCAAGAAGAATAAGAGGGGAAAGGAATGCACTTATTTCAATAAATTGAATCATGAAGAATCCACATGCATGAAGAATCAAATCGATCTTATGGAACATGTACTTCAACATAAAAACCTTGGAAACTTCATTCTTGAAGGAGACAAAAAGAAGAAGGAAGAAGATCCTACTTCTAATAAAGGTAATCATAATGCTATGGTTGCAATTAATTCCTCATATGATTCATGGATTTTATATTCTGGTGCATAACATCACATGGAAGTGAAATAACAAGTCTTTACTTCCTTGAGTTCATTCTCAATACCCCCTATTATCATGGGGGGTGATACTCCAATAGAAATAGTAGTAGAGAGAAGAGTGGAACTCCCTAATGGCAGTTTTGAGAATGTTTTACATGTTCCAAATATTTATATAAATATGCTATGAGTTTATCAGATCACTCAAGGAGGTAAAAATGTTGAATTTACATCTGATTCAATTTATGTACTTGACATGCATGACAAATTTTTTATTGCAATTGGTGAGGTAGATCACAAATGAAGGTTGTATAAATTCACTAAGTTTTTTTACTATGAATCCTCTTTACTACTTACACATGAGGAGAGTATTGTGCATGTACCACCATTTAAACATGCATAGACACTTGTGCTTCCATCAGCTCCAGACATTAGATATGATTCCATACACTCATATTATGTACATGGAAATGAAAAGGTAGTAAATCTAAATAAGGAGCCAACATAGAAGATTTACAATATTCCCAAGAGGGAACAATCCTTGCTTTAGGTAGCATATGTCCTTGCAAGGGATTCATTAGATTCAAGGAGGACTCGATCTCAGCATGAGGATCCTTATCATGTACTTTTAGCTTCTAAACCAATGATGCTCATGCATTTCTATATGGTACAATCTTCCAATCCATAGACCTACAGTGCATTTGTGGGAAATCTAATAAGGAAAGCATACATGAAAGAGGAGTATGAATCACTCCTAGAGAATTAGACTTGGGATCTGGTACCACTTCCACCAGAAGGAATATTTTTAGGTGAAGATGGGTACAAAGGATCAAGAGTTACAAGGCCAGGCATGTTGTCAAAATACTTCATCAAATCCATAAATATTTCTACATCTTCATGAAGAATTTCAGTGAGCAAAAGTTTTAGACTTTGCGGGATCATCTTGGAGTGAAAAACATAGTTTCCTAGCAGCTGTTGTTTCTTCTTTTGATGCATTGTCTTTTTGGGGGGGAGGGGTGGGGGGTTTCCCACATGGTTTTCCCTCTTTCCTCATTTTCTATTCAGTCTTCATTATTTGCATTAAACATGAGTACCTAATATGGCCTAGTTGTTGGGAATCATTTTTTAGTACTTCATAATGATGTCTAGGAGGTGTTGAAAATATTTATATTTTCAATTCACTAGTTCAATGGTATTTAACTCAATCTATTTCTATTTCAGACTTTATATTTTTTACCATCACTATTATGCATGCATTCCTAAGGAAAATGGCATTGTTAGTTCACTTTTGTTAATTATGGAATGTTCATTCCTATGTGAGTGTGTATCACTCATTCATTGTATCACATATAGATCATATCATTGGAGTAGTGTGGATATATTTTCTCATTCTTCCATATTGAATCGCTCGTCCTTTTCTTGATAATATTTGTTTGTATTTTCTTTAGCTAGGTATCCTGTGGAGGATTCCATGAAACATTGACACATACAACAAATTTTGGAGGTTATTTAAAAGACTTCTCAAGGTACCCGTGGTAACAATTATAGGTTCTTGGTCATTATACCTTCTGACATACAACCTGTGGAAGTTAGGGATTTTTACTAGCCTTGAAATCAACATCAAATAAGTCATTTTGGAAATTCCACTATAACTTTTTCTTAGTCATGTTTCATACTATGAAATTTGTAGAATGTTAATAAAATATAACGACACCTAGTACAATTTTCAAATTTTGGATCATTATAATTTATGAGATATATTTAGTGGAAGGTAGGGTTATTTGAATAGTCCTATAACTTGTCTCAAGCAAGTTTTCTAGGTAAAATAGTCATATATTCTTCAGTGAAGATCAAAATTTAGTTCCACTAGTTGCATTTGAAAGAGGACAATCCATAGTATTTTTGGTACAAATTTTGGAATCATGTATTAAATATTGGACACGACATTATCTACAAGTTCACTCTCTAGAAAAGGCCAAAAACTAGAAAGGTTTGGGAAAATTACCAAAGCTTTCATTCGGAACATCAAATTTTGGTAAGACCTATGGAATCGCAGAGAAGACATATCATAGTACTACATGTTGAAATTTTAAAAATATATTACAAGGAAGGTTGGCCATAATGAAAAACTCCAAATAAGGGTTTTCAAAGGTATGTTCACTTAAACCTATCATAACTTTTGATTGGGATGTCTAATTTTGGTGAATCAAAATCCATTGGAAAGTGCAAACATAAAATATTGTATGGGAAAATTTATTATAACTATTTGAGATCATTATACTTAATATACTAAGGTTGTAATTTGAGGTTTGGGGTTATACCTCAATTAAGAATCAATGGAAATACCTCAATTTACAGGAGTTGAAGTCAATGCTATGGAATGGTTGAGGTTGGAAAAGGAATATGATATGACTCCTTAAACAAAACAAAAAACATTTTTTTGGTGAAGCTCAAAAGTGGTGGATGAATATTTAGAAGGATACTATATGGAACTACACATCAGAAGCATTTGAAAAACTCTTCTCAAATAAATGGATCAAGGATGCAAAAATGGAGGAAATGAATAAAATTCAATATGATTTAAAAGAAGCAAAGGAATAAATCAATAATAAGGGTGATGATATATCTAAAATATGAGATATTAATGAAGCACTCATTAAGGAAGTTCAAAATTTATAAAGGGGAAAGACTCGCAAAGGAAAGTGGGAAAATGATGAGTTTAAGGTAGAATTCAAAAAGAAAGATGAAGAAATATGTAGATTATGAAACCATATTAAAAAATTATTGGATGAGGTTAAGAGATTGAAAGAAGAAAATAATAATTGTCAAAGTCAAGAAAAATAAAGGATATTAGATGAAGCAAATACCAAAATAATTGAAGAGGAAAATTACAATAAGGTTGAGGAATCCCTAAATAATGATGAGGTAAAATCAGATATGAAATCCAAAATTGAAAAATGAAGTCGGGATTTGATTAATGGGGTGACATTGCAACTTCAAAATGAGAAATAAGACAATATTAAAGAAGGTCACTAGAAGATGTTGGAGTTACTTCACACACACCTAGGATTTATTTTTCCTAAGGTTTTTCCTTGTTTATTAGTCATAATTAGTCATTATCCAGTCTCCTATATTTTAGGGGATAATATTCGACCTGAAGAATATTCTCTTTCAGTTGACACTTCAGTTTGACTAGTTGAGTTGAGTTTAGATGCTTCATTGGTTTTGTCACCATGAAAAACTGGGATCATCACCAGCTAATGTACACTTGGCTTGGGATGATCACCAGACTGGTGCATTACCCTTGATTTCCTGAGTTAACTCCTCACTACTCTATGTTTAGTCAGTTAACTAAAGACTAGTTGAGTAGTTAACTCAACTAGGTGGAAGTTCACTCACGTAACTTCCTAAGAGACTAGACTAGGTGGCAGTTTACTCCCATAACTGCTGGTGTGTGTCCAAATCACTCTATACCAGCACTATGGCTCATTAGTTACTCATGTATCCTATATCTATTGTAAATTATTCACTCTTTGAGTGTGGAATACAGTTAATGAGAATTCTTTCATTCTTTCTCTCATTCTTCTTCTTTCTCCTATTCTCTCTGCAAATGTGTGTATTATTGTTTAGATAGATCTATTATGTGCAGGTTCCACACATTTACATGGTATCAGAGCTGACAGACTGCTAAGAAAAAACTACACCAAATTATTTTTTGCAAGTACTGAAGATTGAAGAACGCATAAAAGATGAATTATTTGTTGAAAATACTTCTCACACCTCATAACTATTTGGAATGGAAGCCAAAATTTATTCTTCTTCTTAGATGGAGAGGATTTTACCAAATAACTATGGAAATGGAAGTAGAGCTTGATTCTACTGATGAGAAAAATGATTTTCTCAATAGACAAGATATGGCCATAGGATGTATCCTCTATTTTATTTCTCCAAAAATTCTCCACCAAGTATGTGATGTCACAGAAGAATTCACTCCAAATGAATTATGGACCATATTGGAGGTTCTATTTGGGAATAAAGAATATTGTGAATATTCATGTAGGAGATTGGAAAGATAGAGCCAGAAGAGAAACCGTCAGAATGTCAAGCCTCTTAATTTGAAGAATCTACACAAGTATTTGCAGAAATTTGTATTCCAATAATTGAAGATGATGTCTACTCCATTTCATATTTGTTTTATAAAATTCATGTGGAAGATATATGGCATGCATCTCAAGAGTCACATGTAGACACTTTTCGATGTGCAGTGCATGCATCTTAGGAGACAAAAAGAGAGTCGTCCACATTAGACTCTATTCTGATATTTTCTTAGCCAAATTTTCAGAAAAAAAATTGGATATTTGAATTCCTCTCGAGAAAATATCCAATTTCAAAAGAAAAATTGTCTGAAATGGAGTCTGGGAAGTGACGTTATGATCGTTTTAAAATCAACGAAATTTCAGCGTTTTTCCATAAGTGTCTGCACGGTTTTCAAAATTTCATCCAAACTTTATTTGGATAATTTTCATTACAAGAAGAGAAAGTGGATATGTGAGGACATATCAATTATTCATATGCTTCATCATATCTGTGCACACATCTACATCTTCAACAAAATATTCAACAAGAACAAACTTGCACAATTGCGAGGTATTCTTGGAGTGAAGGACACGGTTGCTTAGCAACTTCTTTTTGTTCCTTCTCATTTTTATTTCTTTTTATGCATTGTAATTTGAGGGGGGCGGGGTTTCCCATGAGGTTTTCCCTCTTTCCTCATTTATTTCAGTGTATCTTTTGTATTTGGGTGCCTAACATGGCCTCGTTGCCAGGACCCATTCTTTATTTTCACCATAGTGATGTTCAGGGGGGGTGTTGGAGTTACTTCACACACACCTAGGATTTATTTTTCCTAAGGTTTTTCCTTGTTTATTAGTCATAATTAGTCATTATCTATTCTTCTATATTTTAGGGGAGAATATTCCACCTAGAGAATATTTTCTTTTAGTTGACACTTCAGTTTGACTAGTTGAGTTGAGTTTAAATGTTGCATTGGTTTTGTCACCATGCAACATTGGGATCATCACCAGATAATGTGCAATTGCCTTGGGATCATCACCAGACTTGTGCATTACCCTTGATTTCCCGAGTTAACTCCTCACTACTCTATGTTCAGTCACTTAATTGAACACTAGTTGGCTAGTTAACTCAACTAGGTGGCAGTTCACTCCCATAATTGCCTAAGAGACTAAACTAGGTGGCAGTTTACTCCCGTAACTGTTGGTGTGTGTCCAGATCACTCTAGACCACCACTATGGCTCATTAGTTTCTCATGTATCCTATATCTATTGTAAATTATTTACTCTTTGAGTGTGGAATATAGTTAATGAGAATTCTTTTATTCTTTCTCTCATTCTTCTTCTTTCTCCTATTCTCTCTACAAATGTGTGTATTATTGTTTAGCTAGATCTATTATGTGCAGGTTCAACACATTTACAAAATATACTTGAAGAAGTTGAGATTCATATAGAGAATGTACATGTTAGATATGATGGTATTATCTCCAAGTTTAGAGTATTCAAAGACGAATCAAAGATGATAAAGGATGTCATTGTATATAAAAACAATATTGATGAAATGTGTGTGCAGAGTAAAGGAAAAACATCATATGTGAAACAATATTGACACCCTCCTTACCAGGAAATATTTCAAGGAAGACAAGAATATCAATATCATAATAATCAAGAACTAAGATGGATTACTCATCAATATTCATGGAACATGGAATCACAAAACCACTCTTCAACCATCTATTATCAGATACCAACAACCACTACAAATTGGAGAAGTTACAATAACAATACATGGAATCAAAGGAAAACAAATTTATGTAACAACTAGCCACCAAGGATTACCATTGAAAATAATTGATTTTGGATGGATGGGTCACCATCAATGGAATGAAGAAAGAAGGAAAATAAGATAATCATATTACCTGGTTTCATCACATGTGAAGCCTTTAATTGGAAATATTTGAGGAAATATCTTTTTGAAGGAGGGTTCTATGTTATGACCCAAGGGGGTGCATATATGAGGTTAGATGTATATGATATGACCCCAAGGGGGGGGGGGGGCATATATAGGGGTGAAATCATGAAGATGGGTTACACTTTTTCTTGTTTTATGAGAAAAAAATTTGTATTTTTACAAGTTCTTCAACTTCCGGAATACAAAAGTATTTTTTTTTATTTAGAATTTCACTTTACAGTAAAAACAAAATTTGTGAAGAATTATGTTAGCTTTGCAATGACTATTTTTTAGTTTTTTTTTATCATGATTTGATATGTCAATTTAACAATTGTTTAGCAGTATGTTCCTTAAACATGAAAGGAATGATAATGAGTTACTTTTTTCTACAACAATGTATCTATTATTAAAATTATGTTTTTAAGAAATGAAATATACTTCAACAAACTAAAGAGACTCTATTTTATTATGACTATAATTTTGAATCAAACGAATGAAGATTATAATTTCTAGAATTTTTTGAAGTTGACTAAGATGGAAACGTTGCATATTTTAAACACGTGTTCTTCTACACCTTGTATTTTTCTTAATTTTTACTTAAAACTAAAATTTAAATATACCCTTTTGAAAAGAACAGTTTAAGGATTATGAATATATTTTTTTCCAATTTTTTCACTATATATTTTTAGAGATACCGATATTTCATTTCACCGAATCATAATGTCTGCTGAAAATATTATGTAATGTTTTTTTTTAAATTAAATAAAATTAGATAAAAATAAAGAAAATGAAAACAAGTTATAAGAATTGAAAGTAGATTCAATTTTGGAAATGCTGGTGCCATTTTCGAAACCAAATTCTCAATATTTGCAGGAGTTCACAACCTCCAAAGTCCAGGTAAGCTTGGAGAAATTCTATGGTTTTTGTTTTTAGTCCCATTTTCATGTTTTCGGCCGAAATAATATTTCGGTCGAAAAATAGTTATATCAACCGAAAGAGTCAAATCTAAAGGAAACCGTCAAAATTGAGCGGTTTCCAAGGTTTTTGGCCGAAAAAACCTTCTTTCGGTCGAAAGGTTGTTGAGAGAATTCCATTGGTTGGAAAAAATGAAAAGACACGTATTATCTTTTCATTTCATGCCAAATATTATAAATAGACTTTCGATCGAACACATTTAACACAATTCATTAGATAGATAGACAGATATAAGCTCGGGGATAGGGATTTCAAAGCATTTCTATTACTGATTGCAGCTGTATTCTCTTCTTTCTTTATTTCTTCCCTCTATTCCATAGGCTTAATCAGAGGATCGATATCGATACATGATGGTTTTGTAGAGCACTTAAACAAAGTTTCAAATCATCTTTTTGGTTTTTGTTGAATAAGGTAATTTATGTTTGTTCAAGTTTTTATTTGAATAACAATTTATATGTTGAAAGATAAATATTGAGTATTTTTTCAAGGTGAAGTCTTTGTTGAACATATTTTTTTACAGATAACTATAAAATTCATGGGAAACAAAAGTTTGTGCAAGATAAAATTTGATTGCACTCGAGATGATACTCTCCAAATCGAACAAAGGAAAGATCTTTATCACGGAAAGAAAAAAGAACGTGCAAATATTGAAGAAAGAAACGATGATTATGTCAATATAGATTTTTGACAAGAAGAATTTCAACCAGGTATGCATGCACATATGATGATCGAGCACACGACACACATTGGGGTTGTATTCAGAAAGTACAAAATTTAAAGTATAGAATTCAAATTTAAAATATTGTAAATAATATAATTGATTGTAATTACAATTTTATGTTTTTCAAAAAACATAAATAGATTTGTCTCATAATGTCAAAGAAGACGTTGAAACTGAAATTGAAGCAGAAGGCGTTGAAACTGAAATTGATGCAGAAGATGTTGAAACTGAAATTGAAGCTGAAGACGAATCACCTATAGGTATGTACATAAATTTAGATAATACAAGATGAACACTCAAGTATATATAATTTAGTGAATTTGTGTTCAGGTTATGTTTTTTAATATAAACTTTAAATTGAAAAATGCAAGAGAATCTATCAACATCGGTGATGAAATATTAGAAAATGTGGATACTGACAAATTTGGGAAGAAAAAAGCCAAGCTTTATATAAGATATCGAACTAAGAATATGTATAATATTTTTTTCAAAGATGAATTAGTAACAGTACAAACTCAACTTTTACTTTGTCTAATGAAGTCAAGAAAGTTAAAAGAAGCTACATCATTATTGGGTATTCAAAAGTTGACAAATGATACAAAGGTGAAACAGAATGTCTTTAACAATATAACTAGTGTATTAAAATATTTTGGAAAATCTCGAAAAGAAGATGTATTTGTTTCACGTAGAGAAATACAAACAACAGTTGTTTCATCTAGCAATATAAAATATCGTTTGACACGACACATGGAAAAAATGATGGGAACGTCAAGAAACAAATTGCACAAACATAGAAAATTTTGTTTCCAAATATATGTAAATGATGAATTGGCTTGTTGGACAGTGATTTCTAGAAAACCCTACAAAGATAGACTTGCAGAAAATGTTAAAGAATTGGCCCATAATTGTTGGTTGGAAGAATATCGTGTTTCACCACATACAAGGGATGTGTTGCGACGAAGAATAGCACAAAAAAAATATGAATAACATCCAAAACATATATTGCCAATGACACAAATAGAGTTGTTCAATAAGTTCAAAGAAGAGCACAAATAAGTTAAAATTTCCATCAATACATTTGTGCAACAAAAACCATGGTTTGTTAGACCCATCATTGTCCGTGACACAAGTTGTTGTTGTTATCATGTGGAATTTGAGTTGTACTATGACACTTTTTTGGATTTTGGTAAAACTTTATGGCCAGGTTCACCTCCTCCTTCCACATTTCGTGTTTTTATATCTGAAATTCTATGTGAAAGAGAAGATAATGATTTATTTTACAAAAAAAAAAATTGTTGGTGGAAAGAAATGTGATCGTTGTGGAAATCTAAGTTTGTTTCATTCAAAGTATCATATTAATATGAATGATCAATCATTTTCTAATATAAGAGTCAATTGGAAGAGATAGGAATATATGAGCAGCATGGCTCCACATTCTTCAGATGTTGTTTCCAAAAGGATTGATTTGAAGGTAGATATAATATGCGTGATAGAGTTTTTAAAGAAGTTTGAGGAACAAATCTATAAATACACGAAGCATTCACATAGAGCTCGATGGAAAGATCTACAATTCAAACAATATCGTGAAGTGTTTCCACCATGGACAATTTTATCTGTAGTTGATTTTGCAAAGAATTACACATTCGCTGCACAAAAAGAAATAGAGAGTGAATATTATCATTCAGATCAAGTCATAATATTTGTCCACGTTCTATATAGACACGCTCAATGAATTCTTTATAACATAGAAAGGACCAACGACAATCGACATGTTATTAAAGAATATCACTTTTATATAAGTGATGATCGATCACACGACACACATTATTTACAACATTGTTCTGATAAATTTTATGATTCATTGAAATAACGCGAAATAAGGTTTGATCGGCATTGGGTATGATCTGATGGGTGTGCAGGTCAATTCAAATCTGCACGATCATTCTATTGGTTATGTTGTCTTCATAAAAAATTAAACATTACACATTGTTGGATTTTTTTTAGACTGGTCATGGAAAATGAGAGCACGACGGTGCAGGGGAATGTATAAAACGAGCACTTCGAAGGTATCAACTAAACCCTCATGCCGATTGATTTGAATTCGTTGAACAAGTTGTTGAATGGTGCAAAATGGCGCTAAGCCGTGAATATAATCCGTCAAGGGATGTGTGTAGATGTGTCTATATATAAATGTTACATGTATGTACACAGGATATATAAATTTGAACGTGCTCAAATTTATATTCAATCTTCAATCGTTTTCTTGAGAGATTTCAAGTTAACAAGTTCTTGTCTTGTGCAGGTTTTTCTGGTATGTTGGAATCGAATATGTAAATATATAAATCCCATATGATTCCAATACAATACCTGGGACATGAAAAATACATCCAGTTAAAACAAACCGTTTTCAAAATGGGTTTGCATTTGATAGAAGAAATGACTCTTGTTTTTGTTCAATTTGCATAGAGGACACATAATCCATAGATATTTGCGAGAACGAAAATGCAGGATATGTTAAAGCTTAGAAACATACTGAACTTAATGTAAAAGAGAAAAGGTCACTTGCAATCTCAGAGGAGATGGAATCAAATGAAACTATAGTGTGAGTTGATGGTGATAGAGTTTATGATCTTGTTAGAGAAGGTAAAAATTTTATGTTTAATTTTTTTCAAATAACTTGTAGATGTACTTGTGTGATAATCTAACATGAATTGTTTGTTGTCCAATATATCCAATTATTTGCAGGAGATGTTTTTTCCATGGTTGCACCTATAGACAACATTGAAAATGTGAAATATTATTTGATGTGATGCACGGAACAAAAGATGAGGCTATTAGAAGATTTTGATGATAACGGTTTTAAATATGAAAGATGATCCATTGTATTGAAAGGATATTTTTTTCAAGAAACCCATCAAACTAATAATCATGTTCACTTTCAAGACTACTAGTCAGATGTCACAAGTTGTCAATATAGTCATTTGGTATGTGCAACGCGCATAAAGTTAATAGAAGTTCAATCAAACAAACAAAAAAAAAAAGTTAGAAAATGGAAATTTTCCAAAGTTGATCATGAACGAATAATTGAAAATGGAATACCATTACGGTGTTTTTAAACAAGTGGCACATGTGTACATTCCAGAAATTTTTATTTTTCATTGAAAGTACATTCCAATTTTTTTTATTTTTCATTGAAAGTACATTCCAGATTTTGATGACTTGCTTTGAATATCTTCAAGTTCATATTTCCAAATATGATATTTATAAAAAGGGTACATGTATAAAAAAAAATCTAGATCATTCTTAAAAAACACAGATAAAATATGGTTCAACCATATTTTATCTATGTTTTTCAACCATTACACCAATAACATTTTCTATTGTGTTTTTCAACCATTATATTTTCTATTGTAATAATATCTTGTTTCAAATTTTAACTCATTACGATTTTTATTTTATTTTACGAGCATTATATAAATTAAAGTTGAGTTGAACATCTTTTTTATTTTGAATATTTTGAGCATTTTATTTTATCGTTAACACACAAACCAAAAAAGAGTTGAACATCTCTTCTATCTCAAGATTTTATTGTATAAACATTACCTATAATTAATTTGGATATCTCTTCTACCTAATTATTGTAATTTGAACATATATTTTATCCTTGATTTGAGAGCACTGACTTCTCTTTAGATTTTATTTTATTAAGGGTATATGAACCTTTAGGTGAATATCTCTTATAGCTTTAGCATTTTTTTAATGACTACATTTTCTAATATACATATACTAAAGCTAGAGATAAAGTTAAAGAAGAATTTGAATCTCTTTCATTTTAAGGTTTTATTTTACTGTCACATCATTTTGAGCATTTTATTTTATTGTTAACACACAAACCAAAAAAGAATTGAACATCTCTTTTATCATCTCTTCGTTTTCCTAATGTAATTCTCTTTCATGTACATGTTATCTGAGTTGTACAAGGGGTATGTTTTGTTCCTTGGCATGTCTAAAACAAAATGCTTGAATGCATACCTCCTCCCTTGAATTCCACATTGGTTACCTTATTCCAAAATCAAACACAAATTTTCTGAAAGTAAATTGGTATATCACGAACATTTAGTATAGTTCATACCAGCATAGGGTTTGCATGGTTTAAAGTGTTTTCTACTACCATAATATATTCTCAAATAAGTTTTGCATGGTTTAACATGTTTTCTATTATCATATATTCTTAAATAGATATGCAATGGTACATATTGTATGTTTGACAGTTCACTTTTTTCTTGTCCATCTATTGAGTTTGCACATTCTTAAATATATTTAAACAACAGTTCACATTGTATGAGTTTGCATCCATGATCTCATATGCCTATCTTTCCTTTGCTTTTTCCTTTACTTGTTTTTATTAGCTAAGTGCATCTATGTAAACCAATTTATTTAGCAGATCTCATGTGCATTTTTTTCCTAAATAGTTTTTTCTTTAATTTTTCAAATTTTCGACAAGATGTTTTTCAAATTTTAACTTATTCTGATTTTTATTTTATTTTACGAGCATTATATAAATTAAAGTTGAATTGAACATCTTTTTTATTTTGAATATTTTGAACATTTTATTTTATCGTTAACACACAAACCAAACGAGATTTGAACGTCTCTTCTATCTCAATATTTTATTGTATAAACATTACCTATAATTAATTTGGATATCTCTTCTACCTAATTATCCTATAATTAATTTGAACATCTTTTTTATCCTTGATTTGAGAGCATTGACTTGGCTTTGGATTTTATTTTATTAAGGGTATATGAACCTTTAGGTGAATATATTTTATAGCTTTAGCATTTTTTTAATGACTACATTTTCTAATATACATATACTAAAGCTAAAGATAAAATTAAAGAAGAGTTTGAATCTCTTCCATTTTAAAGTTTTATTTTATTGTCACATCATTTTGAGCATTTTATTTTATCGTTAACACACAAACCAAAAAAGAGTTGAACATATCTTCTATCTCAAGATTTTATTGTATAAGTTCATTACCTATAATTAATTTGGATATCTCTTATACCTAATTATTGTAATTTGAACATCTCTTTTATCCTTGATTTGAGAACATTGATTTCTTTAAGTCATAATTTGTTTAGCAGATCTCATGTGCATTTCTTTCCCAAATAGTTTTTCCTTTAAAAAAATTTATTGGTTAAGTGCACCTATGTAACCAACAAAATCATTAGTAACTAGAAAAAAATAAGATAGAATCTGCTAAAATATGCTAGAATCTGCTAAAATGAAACTTTTTTTCATTAGTAACTAGAATCTGCTAAAATTATTCTGCCAAAATTATTTGATGACATGTCAATAGAATCATATTTTTGACAGTCAACAGTGAACATAAAATTTTTGGAAGATTTATTGTTGTCATTGATGTCAACCCTAGTCATGGGTTTTGGACCACAAGATTTATAAAGGTATTTGGACATGAAGGAAAATGCACATGCATATACAACACCCATGAATGGATAGTATAAATCATGTTGTTTTCGGTGGTATGTGGCATGCCACATGGATATTCATGGTTGAGGAGAAATGAATTTTTGAATATGACAAAGTGAATTGAAAAAGGAAGTACATGTAGGCCCTGAAAATAATTAAAGAAAATAATTACAAAATAAGAAAGTGTCAGGTCGGCCCTAATGTTAAAAGGAAGTGACAT